>LPNX010650640.1:3424-24333 GCA_001517045.1 Pseudotsuga menziesii
GTCAACACTAGGACATGTTGAGGATTTTTAATATCCTTGATTACAACTTCGTGAGGTGTAAATGTTACCTTTTTACCTTCACCAGAATGAGTGATTTGATAGACTGACAACAAATTGCAGGAAATTCTCAAAACACATAGTACATCACTAAAATGACTGTTTTCTACTGGAACTGTTCCAGATCCTACAACACTTAGAGAACTATCATCACCAACAAATATTTGTTTGGTGTTACATTCATGCATAGTAGAAAATATGGCTTGATCCTTAGCCATATGATAATATGCTCCAGAATCAATGATCCATTCATTTGAAGTAGAAGAAGAAGATGCAGTATAAGAGTAACCAAAAGCACAAAGTGCATGTCCATGAGAGGTAGATTCTAAAGACTAATCTAGGCTGATGTGTTGCTTCTTCATTGCTACTTCCAAGTATTCCATCTTCTTGAAACACTTAGATTCATCATGATTATCTTTCCCACAAAAATTGCAATGACACTCAGTGTTCTTTCCTTTTGTCTTGGATCTTTTGTCATTTTTTAAAGAAGGAGGAGACTAAGAGGGTTTGGGACCCTTGTTTGGCTTATTATTGAAATTTTTTTGTTTCTTGGGAGGCTTGGACTTTTCTTTCTTTTGGTACAATAAGGCTTTCCTAGATGTATCTGCATTGTTAATTATTCCAAGATGAATGAGCTTATCTTGCTCTCTAATTAAGGAATCACAAAAGGATTCAAGACTAGGCTCTTGATAGCTAGCTGCAGTCAATGATTATTTCATGGAGTAAAATGTAGATAGAAAAAACATAATATGTAGGTCCAAGTTTGGAAAGAATATGATAAATACATTGTTTGTCTTCTTTCTTAATCTTGCATTCTTCACATAAGAGTCTGAGAGTTTTAAACTTAGATAAATAGTCTTGAATGCATGAGAAATCACTTGGATTCAAAGAAATCAACTCATTCTCAAGTTGATGACCTTGAATTTCATTGTGTTTACCAAACACAGATTCCAACTTTTCCCAAGCTTTATTAGGTTCATCAATTCCAGATATGTGGAATCGCAAATCAGTAGAGATTGACATTCCAATGAATCCATGAGCTTCATCACATCTATTTTCTCATTTTATTTTCTTATCATCATTAGTGGGTTCCATTTCTTTCCCTGAGGTAATTCTGAAAAGTCCCCTACTTCTTAGAACATCCTCCATATGATATTTCCATGAGAAATAGTTAGAACTGGTAAGTATAATATCACAAAGTGCGGCTATACTATAAAATAATGGATAAAAGAACATAAACTAACTGTCTGGATGCAAAGAGATCAAAAAATTAGGCTGTTTAAAAAAAACGGCACTGAAAACAGATTCTAGATGATGAAGTTATGCCTGATTAAATAAAATGTTGAAGATGTCCCCAATAGTGACGTGGCAGATATTAACTTGACCAACCAAAAATAAAAGAACCCCCTTCTTCCCAAGATGAACCTTTGACAATCACTTACAAGAAAGTTGTTTTTAAGTGAATCACTTTTGTAAAATAAGTGATGTTCACTTTTACAATAATGTTACTTTAAATAGTGCGACAATAAATTAAAAGACTTAAGTGACTCACTTTTTTTTTATAAGTGAGATGCACTTTTACAATAAAGTAACTTGAAAATAGAAATTGCATACACTAAAAAGTAACTTAATAAGACTTGAACTCAATACCTATTAAGGAATAAAGCAACTTTGAACCAAGTGAGCTAAGTTTAGAAGGTAAGTAAAAGAAGGGAAAGAGGAAGGGGGATTTTTTTTTTTTAAATCTTCTCTCTTGGTCTCCGTGCTTGCCTTTTCTTCCTGCAAATCACAAAAAAACCGAAAAACAAAAACAAAAAAAACTTTTCCACACTATGGGGTTAGATCTTGGTTAGCTTTCCTGGAAAGTCTACGTTTTCAAGTTTTCTCGTTGTTTCTGATTCACCACAATCGCACAAGGTGCATGGCAAAGAGCATATGTAGCCGAGAAGACAAAAAAAAACTTTCCCTTTCTGTTTCTGATTCACCGCGATCGCGTTAGGTGCACGACAAAGAGCATACCCATCCAGGGAAGGAAACAGTCCGAGACTAAAAAAATAAAGATCTAATAATAAAACTGATAAAATATGAGAGATTTAAAAATAAATAAAACAAATCCGTCACTATAACATTATACCTTCAGATTTGCTGAAATGGGTGTTCTGGATCAAATGGAAATGATTTTCGATGAAACAAAAACTATTTCCCAATGGAAATGGTTTTCGATGAAACAAAAACTATTTCTTAATGGAAAAGACACTTCGGATGCAATGGAACAGCTCCCACATGCCACAAATACACAGAAACTTCAGAACCGTAAACCCTTTCAAATTTTTGGCAACACCGGTTCTAGATCTTAATCACAAATGAAAGCGAATCTTCATAAACTCTATGATACCATGTTCGGGTACACAGGGTACTCCCAAAAGATCGAACACCTAGAGCAACCACTTCACACAAATAGATCACAGATCAATACACCGATATTTGTCACGTGGTTAAAACCCTCGAGAGGGAAACAGTCCATGACCCTAGCCAAATAGCTACTTGGAGAAATTTATTATGCAAAAGAATGAAAGTTACAAATGAGCTTTTCATTATCGATCAACTAGCCAAGGACCCTCCATGCTCTTTAAATAGAGATCATGGACCAATCAGGTGTTAAGCCATAGATCAATGGTAGGTATGATCTAAGAAAACTTGAATTGTCTAGAACATATCATGATCGTCGGATTAGAATATTTACAAATGCATACATACTAAAGAAACACACTTTACCTAACGGATATATTACACAAGTTGATCTTAACTAACTCCTAAGTGTCTAAATATACTAACATGTATTTCCTAGGTACCTTGTACAGTCTTCCATCTCAAACTCCGATGGAAACAATAGTATGAAGACTTTTTTTCTTTGACCATATAAGTGCTTGATTATCCATGAAGATAAATCAGAAGCCCTAGCTTCAAGAATGAGAACTCATAGAAGGTTATTATTCAATCCTAGGACATAAAGAATGTCCTCTACATGTAATCTATCTCCCAAAATCAGCTGAAAGGAGGTAGATCCAACTCCTTGTATCAAATAGGGTGAGCTGTCCCCCAATTGTACCGTGGTTGTGAAATTTTTCTCTTTTAGGTCAGAGATTGCACCCTTGTACCCTGACCTTTTCTTGGATGCACCACTGTTAATCAATGATGTATCTTCACTTGTTATGAGAGATACAGATAGTGCCGAGACAAGGTAATAATCCCTCCTTGTCTCTTTCTCCTCGGGTGCATTCTTATGAGAGGTTTCTTCTTCTACCATGAAATATGCATGAAACCTTCCTTGATTATTTTTCTTTGCATGGCACTCTCTTGCATAATGAACCTTATTTTGACAATATAAGCACTGAACCTTTGACTTGTCAAATTCCTAGTTGAACTCCTTCTTCTTTGAATGAAATACTTCTTTGGAGAGAATGGTTTACACCCTTTATTCATTCTTGTCGTGAGGGAAACATTTTCTTCTTTGGTGCACACTGATTCGCTCTAAATTCGCCCCTCTTCTTGGAGGAATTTATGCCACAACCTATCGATTTTTTACCACAACCATTAATGTCTTCCATGTGGATGGGAGAGCATTAATGGTGATTTGAAGAATATCATCTTCATCTACCACAACTTTGATACTAGCAAGTCGATCTCTCACCTGAGAGATCTTGGTAAAGAATGATGACATAGTCTCGTCCTTATCCATATTTAGGTTCTGGATCTTATTCTTTAAAGACCTATTTTGACTTGAGGCCTTCTTATCATATAATTTTTTCAATGTATCAAAACATTCTTTTGCGGTCTTCAACAGAGTGATGACGGACATCAAATTTCCCCTAACCTAATCATAGATGATCTATTTGGCCTTTGCTTGATACTTCTTGAAGTTTACTCACCCTACATTGGTGGTAGGATCCTCTACCATAGTGGATACATAGGTATCCAAGTCATGTTCTTCTAGAATGTTTAATATCTTTTCCTTCTAAGTGTTGAAATTGGAAGTGCGTTCAAGACAATCTTCCTGTCGAATGAAGATCGATTCCATGGCTTTAAATTTTTTCTCAAACCTCAGGATCTATGTAGGATTCTATTTTGATTTGCACAACTTAGCTCCTTCACGTCCTGAGCTATGACACCATGTTAATGTTTGAGCAAAATATGAATATCTTTGAACTTTAAAACTTCTATCAATGAAATACTGAACACATGAATCACATATTCATTCAATCATATAAATCATGATTGAACCTAGGAAAACACCCAAAATAATGAGGATGGCAAACCCAATAATTCTTCAACGTATAATAGATAGATTGTAGAGTATGGATTTTACACAATAGCATATTTCCTGATAAGAGAGAACACAAAGTAGTAGAGAATATAAATCAACTGTAATGAACTTTCCATCTCCCCAACACATTAATAACAAGCCAAAACGACTGTCATGCAAATAATAGCAAATGCTTGCATCATAGGAAGGTTCATGTGCATCAAAACTATGAATTTCCTTCCAAGGTAACCAAACCAGTACCTTGTAATCATCATCATGCATAAATAATGTGTCATGCCTTTCATATTTGACATTAATTGATGCTTAATTGACATCAAAGTGAACTCATCATCTAACTGAATGCATGAACACTTAGTTAACACGCTAACTTAAGTGTCATAGTTCTCTAACTCAAGTGTCGGCATGCAAACACTTTTATAATTGAAGTTTCATCTTTTGATTAACTTAAGTGTGATGTTTTAGTTTAACTAAAGTATAAATACTTTAGTTAACTATTCCTTCATTATTAACACTTAGTTAACTATTATTAACTGATTGATTTACTTTGCATTGATCATTGTGAGTTCTTTAATTTAACTGAAGTACACATTAAGGCTTTAATTGAAGCTCAATAACTGGAGTTCACTTAGTCATATTTAGGAAATTAGAATGAACTCTTTCTCTATGCTTACCTATTTATATTTCTACATGGTCTATATATGTTAACATTAATATCTATAGTATCACATTATACTCAGAATAATTGTCACGTGCCATGATCATATTATATTACTCTTCGACCATATAGTCATATGATAAAGTAATTCACTCTATATGTAGCTAATCTCTAAAGGATATTTAATAGAAATTGGTGACCATGGTTAGTAATAAATCACATAACATTTATGATTCAACATGAAAATCATTTCACCTAAATAATTGGAGGACCACCTCAAGGGTACCCACTATAATTGTGGATTCACATGAGAATCATGACTTGATATTACTCACAAGTTCGCAGAACGAAGCTTATTGTTGTACATTTAACAAAAAGTACAATATCATTTTCTCTACCTATTCACCTTATTATCCTCAAGGGAATGTATTAGATAAGTCTATGAACAAGAATCTTATCAAAATCATCAAGCAAATGATTAGGGAAAATTCTAGTGAGTGGCATTTACATTTTACTACAGAGAAAATCTTCCTACAATTTGGGGTGTACCACAACAGACAGGATGACACTAGAAATCACATTCATTCTCAAATATGCTAGATAAATTAAAGAAGATAACCACTAAGGGATAGAAACTGTATCTCAACTAGATGTTTGAAGAAGAACACCATTGAGCTCATGATCAAAAGCTTGTCCCTACAATTTTCCCTCAACAACAAATATATATCCAAGCATAAAATATATTAAATGTTAGCATTCAAACTAGCATAATCCATTTAAACATGTATACATCAACTATGCCTATGAATAAAAATATAAAAAATTGCACATGAAGTTTGGACAAGAAATGGATATTTATATTAGTGTAAAAATAGAGATACAATGTGACAACCTCTGTCGGCACCTTGTCGGAACCGATAAACCGTGTCCATCCACCTAGGCCTCCACTACTTCAATCCTCCATAGAAAGAAACAATCACAAATATAATGGAGAGCTTGGGAGATGAATGCAAATGGTTCTATCAACAAGGACAAAGGGATGAAGACTCAAGTATATGAAAACAGAGTAAATTTTTTTCTATAGTCTCCTTACTGTAAAGTGTCTCCTCCTCTAAAGCTTCACAATGGCTCAATATATATCCCTCAAATGGGAAATAGAGGGTCAAATCAAAGAGTTTCCAATCATATGGAAGGCCAAGGATCAAAGTATTCATTACTTGATGAGGAAAATTCCAAATAAATATTTTTGAGCACAAAAGATGATGTAGTGGGTTGTAATGGTGCAAGTCGTGTATATGTGAGCTGCATAATTGATGACCCACATGTATCTTGAAAAATATATATTTTAAGGGTTAAACTTAAGCATCAAGTCTATAGTGAGTAAGGGGGGTATAGTGTGTCTGCATAGGGACAAGGGAACACCATCAAATCATGATGCATAAGGTGTGGTAAATCATGCAATAACAGATGCCCCATTATTTGTGAGGTCAGAGGGGTACATGATGGCCGGAATACATTATAATAGTCCCAAGAATGGAGTAGTGAATATCTAGGTGGAAGAACTAACCACTCGTTAACATTATACAATGATAAATTTGTATACATGACTACATATTTGGAGTACGTATAACGGTCCAAAATACATATAAGTACAATGGCCATAAATAGGAGAGAATAGATATATGTCATAAGTGGTCACAACCACATACAATACACAGTGGAGTCTGGTCTCCATACTGTCACTACTACATATGGGTCAATTTTCCCATGAAAGTTTGCCACGAAACAATTAAAATCATTGATTTTTTGGAAAAAAAATTTTAATTTGTTGAAAAATTTGAAAATTCTCATGGCGTTCATTGCTTTTGTGACGAAAATCCCTTATTGTCGTTATTGTGACAAAAGTGATATGTCGCTATTGCGACGAAATGTTATGCTATGTTGCTATTGCGACGAAAGCACCTTATTTGTGCTATTGCGATGAAATGTCATATTGTTGCTATTGCGACGAAATGTCATATTGTTGCTATTGGTACGAAATTTATATATTATCACTATAGCGATGAAATCCAAACCTTTGCTTTTTGTTTTTCTTTTTTAATGGTCATTTTGACTTTTTGTTTATTTGAAATTTGACAGTTGTGCATTTTTTCTGGGACTGCGACCCTCATTGATCTATAAATACATGTTCTTAAGTCATTTTTTTCTGAATAATTTTCTAGAGTTGCAGCGATATTTCTATTGTTTTTTTTGTTCTGCGATTTGAAGAGTCCGGTACTAGTTTGACACGTCGAATTTTTGTTCTCAGTCATTTTCCAGTTTAGTTTGACTGCAATGCACTAGTCTTTTTTCTGTTGCGCCCTTTATGTTCCAACTAGGGATTCAATGCAATGGAGAAATTTTTTATATAGTTTGGGATTTTTGTGAAAAAATGTAATTTTATAAATTGTGATTTGTGTTAAAATGTAAATTTTTAAATTTTCATTTCTGTTAAAATGTAATTTTTTAAATGGTGGTCCGTGTTAAAATGTTAATATCATGACCATCATCGTAGATTTCAAGTACACAATCTAATTAGATTTAACTAACCACCTCAATAAAGATAACTAATGAGACCACAATGGTGTATCCCTTCAAACTTTGATAGTCATTTGACAATATTGACATTATCATCTATATCCATAATCCCATTTGACAATCCTTTCAATTTTTGAGGGTCTACATCTATATTCATAATCTCATTTGACAATATTATGTCAATGTGTTGAAACCTTTTCTTCTCTTTATAAAATTGAGCACATAGATCTATGGTTCAACACACAACTCACAAAATAGATCAAACAATTTTACTCATAATTGAATAATGAAACAATGCAAAAAAATGGCTTGCAGCTGTGAATGCTTTCATTAATCAAAAGTAATTGGATACTAAATTACAATGTAATACACTGGTATTAATAACTAGTCAATTCGAATGCATGAGAGAGGAATTTGAATTGATTGACTTTACCTAACTACATGGATAACTAGACATGTCTAAATCACTATCGGGGTGCAACTAGTTAGCTCCAGTTGTCTACATCAGTGCCTCAGTTACTTAGAATTAGTTAAGTAGTATAAATGAATGTGGTAGGTGAGGAATTGCACCTTCCCACATGCAATAAATCAATGACTGGTGCTAAATGAATGTAACTGACTCCTAACTAGGCTTAACTTGTCACTAACTGAACTCAACTGAAGGAGGTTGGTTCCGACACTCCCAACGACTCCTAAATTGTAGGGATTGGGTGAGGAGGATCCTAAACTGATGCATGCAAGTGCAATCAGTGGCAGTTAGCCTCAACTAGTGTTCCCCACACTCTAGTAACTGGTACATGTGGCCCAATTAGGCCATGTGGACCCAATGATGCTAGTGACTAAATATAGACTAAAAAGACTCCTAATTTAGACATAATTGACCAAATTGGACAAGGTAGGATTATAATCCTGAAACCCCCCCTGAATGCTAACTTGGACAATTTGTGGGCCATGGTAACTAATACCATAGGTCACCCATTACAACTAAATCAAAGAAACTACTTAATAAAAGGAACCGACGAAAAACCACATGGGAAAAAATCCCCCCCTCTAACTATGCAGGCAGAATCAAGATTCAAGTTAAAAAAAACTTGAAAATATGTTGCTGCAACCTTCATCTCTGTGGTGTAGTGAAGCAACATGCATGATTTTCTGTGCACAGGTATCCTAGGGCCTGGTATGTAGACTTCTCCATATTCTCCCAAAATGATGATGGAAGGAAGGAGGAATGTAACCTTTACCTCTTTTTGGATGAAGAGGTGTATGATCCACTCTATTCTTAGGAGAGAAGTGTAGATGATCAGACCTTGCCATGTATAATCTCACACGGAGTTTGTTGCATCTCTATGAAGGAGGTGAGATTGCATGACATAGTGCAAGGTTCTCTTTATGAAATTGATGTTTTGTCTTTTAAGTGTTAGATGGATTTCCAGTCATATTCCTAGCTTCCCTCTTGGGAGTAGGAACTAGATCTGGATTTGAATCGCCATGAATCTCAATCTCATAGACTAATACAACTAGTTCTACAATACTAGTGGAAACTGCAAAAGAAGTAGATAATTTTTTTTTACCTCCCCTTTCAAGTGGAAGCTGAGAGTGCACTGGTTTTGGAAATGGCAGGAAGTGTGAGAACTCATATGCCTTGGAGGCATGATTTGCATCACCCTTAGCTATGATGTTCCCAGTAGAGATATTTGTAATCTCCACTGAGTCAGGACCAAATATCACTCGCTTTGTAGGGCCAGTGTGAGTCATTTGGTATACAGATAACGGATTTGTAGCTAAGGAGGGCACATAAAGCACATATTTGAAATTTCCATGTTCAAGCTTGATAGAACCCTTCCCTTTGGCTCAAATTTGACTGTTATTACCCATCTGAATACGAGGGCCATCAGAAGACTGTAAAGAAGAGAATGATTCTCTGGATGCAACCATATGATTGGAAGCTCCCGAATAAATGAGGAAGGCATGTGTTGTTGAACAACTAACCTTCAGTGCATGGCATCTCTCATAATGTTCTTCAGTTTCTTCTCTATGGTCTACCTTCCTTACGCTAGTAGGTACAGTGATGTTATGTTTCTCTAGAAGAACAACCATTTCATCAATTGTTCTTCTCATACATGAGATTTTTGGATGAAATCCCCTTCCACAGTAATAACAAAGGGAATTTCCTTTTCCATTCTTCTTGCTTCTCCTTGATCTCGAGGGCTGATATGACTACTCTTTCTCCACATGAGGTTCATTCTTTTGCTTCCCCTTACCATTCGTAGCCTTACGTCCTCCAGAAACCAATTCTTGAATATTTGGAAGATCGGATGACCCCCATTTGGATAAGCTTGTCATGCTCATTGGTGAGAGACTCAATGAAGGCATTAAGAGTTGGCATCTTCCAAATTTGGTGTAGTGAGCTTCCCAGAATGAAAGGTTGATACAAAGATTGAGTAGTCTATGCCAAGTTTTGAGAGGATGGTAAGGATGAGTTGATCATCCTCCTTCTCAACCTTGCACAACTTCAAATGGAACACCAGGTGATTGAATTTGGTGAAGAAATCATTCATAGTTTCGAAGTTTTCTGGGTGAATAGAGATCAACTCATTCTCTAGTTGATAGATCCTCAAGTCATTTTGCTTATCAAACAAGGAAGCAATATTATCCCAAATCTCCTTCGGACTCTTCAATCCATTGATGTGAAAGAGAATATCTATAGAGATTGAAAGACACAGGAATCCATATGCTTCATCAAGCTTATTCTAGTATTTTTCTTTGTCAACATAATGAATTGGCTCTACCTCTATGTCCATTGTGACTCTGTAGAGTCTTTTGGAGTGAAGCCACATCTCCATTTCCTCCTTCCACTGATGGTAGTTTAAAGGAGTGAGAAGCTCCATAGGAGGGGCCATTGTGCTGTTGTAGAGAATGCAATGAAGGAGACTGAATACTGTTGTAGTGAATGTAGTGAAGGAGACTAAAAATCCTGTAAATCACACAATCAAACAGAAAAAGTAAGGTCAACATACTGCACTTTTGGAATTTTCTTCACACCTAGCTTAGTTAATCAGGCAAGCTTGATCAACAATTCCTTTTCTTAGGATTTATGTGGTAAATTCTCCGCTTCTGGTGCAGTGCTGGAAGGAGCAATTTTGCTCAAATGTTTGTTTTGATCCAAGTATGAATTTGTAGTAGGAGAAGTGCCTTGTCCTGTCAAGGCTCTGATACCATATAAAATTGAGCACATAGATCTATGGATCAACACACAACTCACAAAATAGATCAGATAATTTTACTTAGAATTGAAGAATGAAACAGTGCAAAAAAATGGCTTGCAGCTGTGAATGCTTTCATTAATCAAAAGTAATTGGATAATTAATTACAATGTAATACACTGGTATTAATAACCAGTCAATTCGAATGCATGAGAGAGGAATTTGAATTGATTTACTCTACCTAACTGCATGGATAACTAGACATGTCTAAATCAATATCGGAGTCCAACTAGTTAGCTCCAGCTGTCTACATCAGTGCCTCAGTCAGTTAGAATCGGTTAACTAGTCTAATTGAATGTGGTAGGTGAGGAATTGTGCCTTCCCACATGCAATCAATCAATGAATGTCTCTAACTGAATGTAACTGGATGTAACTGAATGTAACTAACTCCTAACTAGGCTTAACTAGTCACTAAATGAACTCAACTAAAGGAGGTTGGTTCTGACACTCCCAGTGGTTCCTAAATTGTAGGGATTGGTCTAGGAGGCTCCTAAACTGATGCATGCAAGTGCATTCAGTGGAATTTAGACTCAAATAGTGTTCCCCACACTCTAGTAACTGGTACATGCGGCCCAATTAGACTGAAAAGACTCCTAATTTAGACATAATTGACCGAATTGGACAAGGGAGGATTATAATCCTAACACTCTTTTGTATAAAGAAATTTCCATTTTTAGTAAATCATTTAAGTTTAGTGTGAGGAATATATATAACATCAATATATAGGTTTGGAGGAAAATTGTAATTTTAATCAATAATTATTTCACTACTTTTTAAATTTACACCCTTAATTAACTCCAAACAAAATATTTTTGACTTCCACTATTTGACATAATGTTGAAAATTGATTTTTATTGTGCTATTCCTTAAATGTGTCCATATGGATAGTATTTATATCCAAAACGTGTCAACCAAGGTCAATCACACTTGAATTTTTTTAGCAATGGAAAACCATCCTCATCATCAACCTAGATGAATGTCAAAATGTGACATATACATAGTGGACCATCACAACCAACTTAACCCATACAATATTTTGCTATAAAACATAACCCTTGCACAATGGAATATGCGACATAATAATTGTACATTGAAGGTACTATTTTGGCATGATAATATGACATAAATTAACATTTCAATGTGACATAACTATGTTCTCAACCTTCTTTATATCAAAATTTGATATTGGATTGCAATCTCACAAAATCTTAGAATGTGAAGTTTTTGGAGGACAACACCTCCATATTAAAATGGTTCATAATTTTGAACTGAAACTCTTCACCTTAGTCTACCATTTTCAACCAATCACAAAAATTTTAGCATAATATATCACCATGCTCATCTATAGTCAACATGATCAACCATGGTCAATTCAACATATAAACCCTATAGTAATTGAATGTTACAATGAGACATCAACACTTAAGAACATCACAATCCAATACAACCCGAATTAGATATTTCACTTTCAACATAGTCCTTAGATCATGTTACAATATTGTGATGTATGTACTTGATCATGAACGAAACTATTTGATATAATTCAACCAATGTGTGTCTTGATCTGACATAAAATACGATAATAGTGGAAATCCAACATGAACATTGAAGAAGGTTAGAATTCTACATAGTCATTTATGATTGTAGAAATATAACACCAACTAAACAAATATAATATTGCAACATGAAATATCCATTTCAACCTATGGTTGTTGCAACATAATAGGATATTGAAGTCTTCCTCTTTGTTTGACAAGGAATAAAATTTTCCAACCATAGTCATCCCTTATATATAAAATTCTATCATACTCTAGCATGGTTGAGCATGGTGAACCATGGTCAACATTGTCAGTTTCCATTATGGTTGTTGTAACTATCGTCAACATAGTCAATATAGTTTAATGTGTTCAATAATGGATGACCATGGTAAACATAGTTAAACGCATTAACCATTGTAATGTTTCATAACTATATCAAGATGTTGAAATCCACCATAACACTTTGAGAAAGTCGCATTGCTACCTAACCCTTTTTGAGGTAACTTGCAATGCAACATATCCATTCAATTGCATAACTTTGATGGAGAAATTTTCCTAGACGAACATCACAATGCGACACATCCATAGTGGACCATTACAACAAACATAACCCATGTAAAATATTTCGTAATGAAACATTATAATTCTTCCAAAATGCAATATGGGACATAAGCATTGTTGATTGTACTTATTTGACATAGGCCACCCTAAATTAGCATCACTACGTGAAATACCTATGTTGTTAACATAATCCAACCTAATTTGACATAGTCCAACCTCATGTGTGCTAATTTGACTTAGTTAGTGGGTCTAAATTGATAGAGAAATTTTCCTCGATGAACATCTCAATGTGACACATCCATAGTGGACCATTACAACAAACATAACCCATCTACAATATTTTGTAATGAAAAATTATAATTCTTCCACAATACAATATGGGACATAAGCATTGTTGATTGTACTTATTTGACATAGGCCACCCTAAATTAGCATATCTACTTGACATACCTATGTTGTTAACATAATCCAACCTAATTTGACATAGTCCAACCTCATGTGTGCAAATTTGACTTAGTTAGTAGGTCTAAATTGACATAATTAGTACGTGATTTGACATAATCCAATGTGTGTACTAATCTAACATATGTACTAATTTGTCATAATTTGACAAAATCCATTCTATGTACTAATTTGACATAATCATTGTTGAATTTACCAATTTGACGTATCCAAACCAAAAAAATGTCACTACGTGGCATACCTAAGTTATTAGTTAATATTGTGGTGGGTAATTCTAAATAATTCACCACAATTAAGTATTAATGTTTTTAATTAATACTATTATTAATTAATTATAAACATTTATTATTAAATGTAATGCCCGTAGTGTGCTAAGCCCCTGGACATATGTTGTGATTATTATTTGTGTTGTTATGTTGTACTAGGTGCATGGACTATGGACTATGGGCATTATTATTATTTTTTCATTATTATTATGTATTTATTTTTAGACGTACATTATATATTGATTAATGAGTTTTTTTTGTTGTTATAGACTATCAGAATGTCAAAAAAAAATTCCTGGGAAGAAAACAATAGGAAGTATGCTGAGGCTATGGCAGAATTAGAAGCGAAGGGTGACGTAAAGTGTTATTGCCCTTTCAATGATTGTCACAGGTTTGCGAATTAGAATAATTTTATGAACGTCAACTGAAAAACATTGTAACAAGAAGGGACATGCTGAAGGGGGCTATGAATATCACCCCTTGGTAATACATTATTCAATACATATTGCACTTCTTGTAATAATACTGATAGTGTAATGATAATTTTTTTTTATCATTTTAAATATATGTGTTGTATATTATACACTAATGTTATTGCATTGTTTGTAAATATAAAGACAATGCCCCCAAGATGTAGACCAATAGAGAGCTATCTGCCACATAATAGTTGAAATACTACTTTACAAGACGATGAGCATGGAGATCATGTTATTGAAGATCCAGTTCTTAATGATCCTATGGACAAAGATGATTTTATTGATACTAATGGTGAAGATGAGATAAATAGACTGCTGCAAGACACATTTTCTCCATTGGATGAGGACAACCTCCATGATTTTCATGATGTTCCTCTTCTCGAGAAGTCCCAAGAACCTCTTTATGAAGGCTCAACAACCAATATTCTATCTGCTATATTGTTGTTGGTTAACTTGAAGGTTTTGAATGGTTTATCAAACACTTGTTTCACACAACTCCTAAGGTATGTAAAGTTGATTATTTTCCTCTATTTTTAGTGTTAATTAATTCGTCAATTAGGGATATGAAATATTTATGACGTATATTGTTTACATTTTTTTTTGTCAATGTTGTAGATTGTTGGGTGAATTTCTATTACCATTGTCAAATAATTTACCACGCACAAGTCGAGAGGTATTCTTGATTATGAAAAAATTGGAGTGGAGTATCAATCTATTGATGCATGTCCTAATGATCATATTATATATTATGGACAATATGCATCAGAAAACAAATGCCCACAATGTGAAATTAGTAGATATCGAACGGATGAATTAACAAAAGAGGTCCCTTGAAAATTTTTTCGTTATATTCCCATAATTCGACATTTCCAACGACTATTCAAGTGCCAAATTATATCACAGTTTACGGATTACCATGTAAAGAAAAAAAGTGAAGATGATGTTCTTCGAATGCTTGCATATGGTTCTGCATTGAAGAACATTAAAGAAAAAATGGCCAATTTTTAAAGATGAACCTCGTAATGTTAGACTTTCATTGGCAGTTGATGGTTTCAATCCATTTGGTGAGCTTCGTTCTACTTACTCAATGTGTCCTGTTTTCTTCATAAACAACAACCTACCTCCTTAGATGACTATTAAGAGAGAGCACACAATGTTGACAATGATTATTCCAGGTATTTTTTTTGAAATTTGTAATTATATTATTTCATAAAGTTATTTGTTTAATTGCTGCATGAGAACACCTTTTATATATTTGGACGGATAACTAAATAACAGTATTGTATGTTTATTGATCATTTAGGTAAGTACCAAGTTAAATATATGAATGTATATATTGATCCTCTTATCGATGAGCTATTGAAGTTATGGGCTGGAATCACTATGTATGACATCTCTAGACCAATTGGCTAGAAACAATTTCAGTTCCATGGAATACTTGCATGGACAATTCATGCCGCTCCTGGGTTAACACATTTTTTGTGGTATGTAACTTTATGTTGCACGTCGTTAAAATTATATGTTTTTAAGGTTAAAAACATGCATCTTTTTTAAATTAATAATTTTTTGATGCAGCTATAACATTAATACATATATCTTGCAGGTCTTCAAACAAAGGGAAAATTTGCATGTCCAGTATGTGGTCCTAAGATAAAATCTCATCGTTCAAGAAGTTTAGCAAAGGAGGTGTTTGATGAGTACATGCACTTCCTCCCTAAGAACCATAGGTACCGAACTATCAAAAAACCTAAATTCAATGGTAAAGAAGAGAATGCTAAGAAACCACGAAGAATGACACCTCACCTATGGAAGTTGGAATATAACATAAATCGTCGAGGTATGTAAATTGTATATGCAACATAAAATATGTTCATGTAATATTATGATTTTTATATTTTTATTGAATTTCTCTACCATGGGTGTCATGAATTATTGTTAATGTGTTTTTGTTTATATTTAATGAATGTATTGAAGGAAGGAATGGGATTCCATGAGGAATGAAGAGTTATCCGATACAATTCAGTAGGTTTCCTTACTACGTGCACCTACTAATAGTTTATTTGTTCAATACAATGCATATCAGTAAGAATGTAACAGAAATGATATGGCAAACATTAGATGAAAGGTCATACAAAGATAAAATTGGAAAAATTTGTAGTGACATTGCATAAGCCAATCATGCATTGCAAAGTGTAATAATTTCCAATGCCGGAAATGGGAACCAGAATATTAGTCTTCCATGGTTATTGAAGGAGCAACAAAGAAATGCTATAAAATAGGTCATTCAGAAAATAAGGTTTTCGATAGGGTTTTCGTCGAACAAAAAAAATATCTTAACCCAAAAAGGTGATTTTGGCGGTGTTAAAACTCATGACTGGCATACATTCATTAAGGTAATTATTTACGTATATAATTTCCATTAAGTAAATCTTGTTAGTAATTGTTCTCTCCTATTTGGAAACATCAGATAATGATTTGATTTTTTCTACAGTACATTCTACCTCTGTCTCTCACAGATAGTTTTGACGAAAACATAAAACAAATTATATATGATCTTGGTAAATACATTAGGTACGTAACAATTTTATATGCATGAAAAATGTTCGACGTTATTTTGGTTGCATTACTTATTGACATATTGTGTTTTATAGCTTGGAACTTTATTATATATTATATGCCTCAATCTGGTTGATCATTCATGTTATTTTCTTGCATCTTCTGTAGGTGGCTTTCATCTAAAGAAATCCATAAATAAGATATTAGGTATTGGAGGAGATAAATTCCTAGTCTAATGTGTGAAATGCAGAAGTATTTACCTCCAAAATTTTTCAATGCACAAGAACACTATCTCATACACCAAGTTGAGGAAATTGAATTGTGTGGACCTGTAAACTCAAGGTCAACATGGATGGTGTAAAGGAATTTGAAGTCATTGAAGGATTTTGTTAGACAAAGAGCACACCCTGAGTGTTCTATGGTGCAGGGATATATGCTATATCAATCGATGGTGTACATTAGTCACTATCTTCTAAATTTAGCAAAAAATATCAATCTACCTCGCATTTGGCATGTCGAATCCATCAACAAATTTGAAGGGGAGGTCCTATCAGGGAAAGGTAGAAAGAGGAAAGTGAAAGGTAATTGAATGGTGTACATTTTATTTATTATACAATTAATTTTTCAATTTATTTAATTTTTATTATTCCATTAGTATTTTAAGGTAAAATTAATTGCCTTTAATGATAGCTAATTTACAATTCTTATTTTTTTTATATAGTTGGTCTCATGTGGGATGCAATACATTTATACATTGCAAACAATATTGATTGGATGGAGGAATGGATTGCACGATTTATAGAATAATATGGTAACTTAACATGGGAAAGTGTTAGTAAAATGATGAAAACAATGCATCGTCATCGAGAGGAATATCCCGAACTTACGCAAAGGGAAATTAATTTAGCATGTGGTTTAAAAGATAACAAGGAAAGTATATTTACCCTGCTCATTTTTTGTTTTGTTTCATAGTGTATCAAAATATTTCTCTCATTTATGTCTTCTTATATAGTTATTTACCGAGTCGGGCATGATGCAGCCAATACATCACAATGCTATGTGGTGCAATGGTTGTAAATTTCGCATCAAAAAGTTGGATGACAAGAGGAAAACATTTGATTGTGGGATAACTGTAGTTTTTCAAGTCACTAATGTTTCCTCTAGAAGTGACAGGCATCCAAAAGTATCTCAAAACAAGTACTATGGTTATTTGGAAGATATACTTGAGTGTGACTTTAATTCCTTTAAACTAGTTCTGTTTGAGTTTAAATGGTATAGGCTACGAATGAATGAATGTGATCCAGAAAGAACTGTTATTGAGCATGCCAATGGATTTACGATGGTTAATACAAGGAACTTGAACTAGGTATAGAGACCTATGTTCTTCCAAGTTAATGTGAGGAGTTCTTTTACTCAGAGGCTCCAGGTAAATCAGTTTGGTCATACATTGTTAGATACGATCCAAGAGGAAGACTGATCAAGTATAATGCAGTATAGGAAGAAGACAATTTTGAAGAAGAAGGTGATGCTGATCAGGAGAAGTTGGACATCGACGTAGATGTGTCAGATGAAGAATATGATTAAGAAGTTGATCATCCAAATGATGTAGCAGACAATGAAATTGACATTGATGATATTGATGATGAATATATAACCGAAAATGACTTTGATCATTACCCTGATATGAGAGATATTTTCAATGATAGCGATTCATAACCAAATGATGATACAGATGTTGAGTTAGATGAAGAAGAATTTGAATGACATTATATCAATGTTGGAATCTAGGAGGTACGTGAGAACATACTTTTGCATAATGTATTATGTTTACAAATATTTACTTATGTTTAAACCATTGTTATCATAATCATCATCATCATCATCATCACCATCATCACAATCTCTGTCATCATTACCATATTTATCATGATCACCATCTTCACCACCACCACCAACATCATCATCATCCTCATCATCCTCATCATCATCATCATCATATTTGTCATCATATTCATCATCCTGATCCTCATCATCATCATCTCCGTCATCATCATCATAATCCTCGTCATCATCATCATCACCCTCTTCCTCATCAACATCATCATCATCATCTTCTTCATCGTCATCATCATCGTTGTCATCACCATCTTCATCATCATCATCATCATCGCCATCATCACCATCTTCATCTTCATAATCATGACCACCACCATCATCATCATCATCGTCGTCGTCATCATCATCATCATCATCATCATCATCATCCTCATCATCATCATAATCATCATCATCATCGTGTCCATCATGATGACCATCATGACCATCATCCTCATCGTCATCATCATTAGCATCACCATCATCATCATCCTCATCGTCATCATCATTAGCATCATCACCATCATCACCATCATTATTATCATCATCATTAGCATCATCATCATCATTAGCATTAGCATCATCATTTTAAGCATCATCGTCATCATCATCATCATTGACCTGTGACCATCATCATCATCATCCTCAACAATCATCATCATCATCATTAGCATCATCATCATCATTATCTTCATCATCATCATCATCGACATTATCATCACCATCATCATCATCATCATCATCATCGCCATTGCCATGATGATGACGACGATGATCATCATCATCATCATCATTGACATCATCATCATCATCATCCTCATCAACATCATCATAATAATCATCATCATCATCATCATCATCATCATCATCATCATCATGTCCATCATCATCATCGTGTCCATCATCATCACCATCACCATCATCACCATCATCGTCATCATCCTCATCGTCATCATCATTAGCATCATCATCATCATCATCATTAGCATCATTTTCATCATTATCATTGGCATCATCATCATCATCATTAGCATCATCATCATCATCATTAGCATCATCATCATCGTCATCACCATTGACCTGTGATCATCATCACCATTGTCCTCGAAATCATCATCATCCTCATCATCATCATCATAATTAGCACCATCATCATCATCATCATCATCATTGCCATCATAATCGTCATCATCCTCAATTCCTCATCATCATCATCATCAATTCCTCATCATCATCAACAACATCTTCATCATCATCATCATCTTCATTCAACTTCATTCCTCATCATCATCATCTTCATTCCTCCTCCTCCTCCTCCTCATCATCATCAAATTCTTCATCATCATCATCTTCATGATCATCATCAACTTGTTCATCATCATCATCCTCGTCATCTTCGTCGCTAGTATAGCAAGTTCGTTGGAACTTGCTAGGTATGTTTGTTGCTATAGCAACTGGATTTCGTCGCTACACCAACATCTTCATGATCATCATCATCACCATCATCATCATCATCATCATAATCATCATCGACATCGACATCACCACCATCATCATCATCTTCATCATCATCAACACCATCATCATCGTCATCATCATCATCATCATTGTCATATTCATCATCGTCATCAGCATATTCATCATCATCATCAGCATCATCAAATTCATCATCATCGTCTTCATCATCATCATCATCAATATCGTCGCCATCATCATGATCATCATCGTCATCATCATCATCATATTCATCATGACCATCATCATCATGACCATCTTCATTATCATCATCATCATCTTCCTCATCTTCAACATCATGATCAATATCGTCACCATCATCATGATCATCATCGTCATCATGATCATCATTGTCATCACCATCTTCATCATGATCAATATCGTCATCATCATGATCATCATCGTCATCATGATCATCATCTTCATCATGCTCATCATCGTCATCACCATATTCTTCATCATGATCATCATTGTCATCACCATCTTCATCATCATCATCATCATCTTCTTCATCTTCATCATCATGATCAATATCATCGCCATCATCATCGTCATCATGATACCACTAATTAGTACTAGGTCTAATATGGAACTTCTAACACAATAAACATAGGTAGATGGAAACTACCACAAATATAAGTAGTGTGTAATTTCACTTCATAATTCTCTATCACTTTATGAAATATTCATGCTATCAACATAACATGACAAAACCAATAGACATTAAATTTAAATTTTAGAGTACACATGAAATTAAAAATAAAATATCAAATCACTCATAATA
>LPNX010650640.1:24536-47759 GCA_001517045.1 Pseudotsuga menziesii
ACCTAGCCAAACAAAGAACAAACACCATGAAACAAAACACAAGCTTCCAACATACGGACCTCACTAGGTTGAAAGAAAGAGGGCTAGAGCAACATACAAACCCCTGGCGACATAATCAGATCAGATTTCACGCAGAGGCAGAGAAGGAGGTCATGCAGAGGCAGAGAAGGAGGTCACGCAGAGGAGGTCATGTAGAGGAGGCAGAGGAGGTCACGCAGGAGGAAGAGGAGGTTACACAAAGGCAGAGGAGGTCACACAGAGGTCGACAGAATGCCCCCCAAATCGGTGAGTACCCTAGAATGACTAAGCATGCTCCAGTTTTATTGATATTATACCCTCCATGTTTTTTAATTCAAAGGCAACAAGATAAGAACCCACAGATTTAATAAAATAATAAAAACAATATATGTTTGCTCAAGCCCACAGATAAGAACCGAATGTTTTATTTTGATTTGGAATTATAAAAAAAAGTTCTCTATGTTACCACCAAAATTGTGGTACAACTTTGAACTTTGAGTTGGGGTTTCATTGATATGGAGGATGGATTCACAGAAAAATGTGTTAATTGGGACAGCTCATGGTAGCTGATAGGGTTCTACCATACTTGTCAAGTATGAAGGTACATAAATAAATGACAGTCCATGAAATAAAATGGTTTCTTAACAATTTGAGGTCATTATGAAGGTATGGTTATTTATCCTAGTAGTGTGAAAACAACTGGGTAACTAACCTCAAATATTTAGAAAAGGGAGGCCATTTATGGGCTTGGATTGACTTTCACCTACAACAATGCCGACTCAACTTTGGGGAACCCTTAACACAATAGTTTAAGGGAATTCCTTCATACACTAAACTAGCAGTCCTAAGGTATCTTTGACTAACATTAAAGGGCATTGTCCCATGACCTTATAGAATCATTATTAGTGAATTATGGAAGGACTCTTGGTGGCCTATGAAGGAAAATTCACCAGGAAACTTTGTATTCCAATGGAATCCATTTGAGGAGTTCATAATAGTATTGGAATATATTTTTATGCATAATGTACACCATCTTTATTTTATGAAAGCATTCCTTGCACCTTGGCTTCCTCTGAGTATATTGAGTGATTTAATACCTATCATAGCAAGTTTAAGGGAAAATTTTGGACATATAGACAGTATCCTTAACAAACCATATTGATCCTTGATGACAGCCTGAGATAGAAATTTTTTATTGTTATATTTTTATCATTTAAGCAATATGATCTAGGATCTTATCTGAGAGAATAACATGCACAACAAAAATCACAAGATATAAGAGACACAAATAATTTTCCTTAGGGAAACCATAAAGGAGAAAACCCTGCAACTTCCTCAGAGATAGAATGAGCACCAATGGCAGCAGTAAAACCCAAAGATAGAAAAGATGATCTCCACAGTTGTTCTCTCTCTCTCATTTGAGAGAGCTTCTCCTCTCTCAGTCATGCGCCCCAGTGAGTGAGTGTGTGTGTGATCAATAGAGAGGCTCACTCTCTATTTATATTATTTCATTCACTTAATGTCCACTCCAACAAGTTGGTATCACTTAACAATTACTTACCAAGGCCGACATCTCTAGGAGATTCTAATAACCCTAGTGCCCCACAACTGTGTGGAATTTTCCCTCCGATCAACAAGGAGGGTTAACCTTAACTCAATTGTGGGGACTATTGCCCCAACTTACAATGGAGGGTTAACCTCAATTACTTTACATGACTTGTTTACATTATTGAATCTCTTGATCAAAACATCGGGGCATGACATGACTCAATTACATTACAGATACTTCCTAGAATAAACATTGGGGTACAATACATAAGATATACAAGTGAATACATTCTGAAGTTACAAATACACCAACACTCCCTCTTAACTAGGAAGGTATTTTCTTGACATCATTTATCAGCACAATTCTTCTTCTCTGTATCATCTGGATTATCATCAAGTCATATTCATTTTCAATTCATCTTCATTGTCAAGTCATATTCATTGTCAAGTCATCTTCATCAAGTCTAGATCATCACTTGATCTGGAGTATCAATGGATCATCCTCATCATCACTACTTCCGCTATCTCAATCAAATGGTGCTATCTATTCATTCTTCTTGTCATAGGAATTTCTACAGAGCCAACCCTTTTTCATGCTGGTTGTAGGCCTAGCCTCTAGGTAGGTCTTCATATTCTTCAACACTTATATCTGAAAATGAGAGGAACACATCGAAGAACCATGTCAGAATGGCCCGCCAAACACTTACATCTTTCATTCTCAAAGAATGGCTCTCGACTCTAGGCTAAGTGTCCGTCCCAAACTAAAACAAATTCCTGGTAACTGACTAGTTGCCTCCATTCTCCCAGAGAATGGTCTCTCAGCACTAAGCTAAGCTTCAGTCCTAGACTGAATCAATTTCCTGGTAACTGACCAGGTGCCTCCATTCTCCTAGAGAATGGATTCTCAGCACTAAGCTGAGCTTCAGTCCTGGATTGAATCAAATTTCCTGGTAACTCACTAGGTGCCTCCATTCTCCTAGAGAATGGATTCTTAGCACTAAGTTGAGCTTCAGTCCTAGATTGAATCAATTTCCTGGTAACTGATCAGGTGCCTCCATTCTCCCAGAGAATGGCTTCTCAGCACTAAGCTGAGCTTCAGTCCCAGACTGAATCAATTTCTTGGTAATTGACCAGGTGCCTCCATTCTCCCAGAGAATGGCCTTCAACACTTATATATGACCCTATTCAGAAAGGCCCAACACTTATATCCGACCATGGGAGGCCCATCCTGCCACCATGTCGAAAAGGCTCAACAGTTATATCTAATCATGTGGGAACAAATCCCTCAATCACATCAAAATGGCTCTACACTTATATCTGATCATGTAGGAACACATCCCACAATTACATCAAAATGGCTCTGCACTGATCATGTGGGAACACATCCCACAATCAAATCAGAATGTCTCTGCACTGATAATGTGGGAACACATCCCACAATGACATTAGAATGTCTCTACACTTACATCTAACCATGTGAATCTCAGCCTTCCACCATGTTAGAAAGGCCAATGGACACATCAATTCCCTTTGGAGGGAACCTCGATCTGGAGAACACCAAGAATCTCCCTGAAGTACTCAAAATCCACTATGGCCATTTTTAGCATAGAATAACATTAAGGCTGATTACGTCCAAGGATAACATGCGAGCTTCACCAGGACCGATTACATCCAAGGACAACCTACAGGTCTGTTTACATCTGAGCAACCTATGAGCTTCGCCAGGATTTATGCTCAGAAAACCTGTCTCACCAACTATGCTAGAAATCCTTCTTTTGAGAGATATTGATCTAGATCACATACTGGAGCTTCACTGCTCCTCTTTGCATCATACAAAAATGCAAGTCAGATCAATAAAACCAAATAGTAGTTTTCAA
The DNA here is from genome assembly GCA_001517045.1 of Pseudotsuga menziesii. NCBI lineage: Eukaryota > Viridiplantae > Streptophyta > Pinopsida > Pinales > Pinaceae > Pseudotsuga > Pseudotsuga menziesii. The sequence continues at coordinate 27,980 of LPNX010650640.1, forward strand.
AATAAACATACTACCTCCCAAATAGCTAAGCAAGTGGAAACATATTTTTCCTCGGCTGTACTCAGCGCCATACATGACTTCTTCCTGCTAAACCAAGAGATCACACTTGATCTCATATGAAGTAGCACCTCGAAGTTCTCTTCCTATCAATGGAACTTCCTGCCCAATATGAATCCACATAACCCTCCAGGTTAATCTTCTGATTCGTATCATACTTGAGCCCATACTCAATTGTACCCTTCAGGTACCTCACTGCATGCTTTTCCACCATCAGGTGAACATGTCTCAATGTGTTCACATCAAAGCAAATATCTAGTCTTGTATTCGTTAGGTACATCAAGGAACAAATCATCTAACGATACATCATGGCATCAACCCTCTCTGATGAAGGAACACTCAATAGCTTCAGGTTCGATGCCATAAGTGTGGTCATGGCCTTGCAGTCCATCATCCCGAACCTCTTCAGCATCTCTATTGCATACTTCCCTTGTCCCAGGGAGATTCCATCCACATTCTACCACACCTCCATGCTTAGAGAGTAGTGCATCATATCCAGGTCCTTCATATCGAGCTTGACAACAAGTCTCCTTCTCGCAACTTTAATGAGTTCCTATTTTCTGTCATGAACAAGTCATCGACATATAACAGGAGCATCACTGGTATTCCACCTTCAACCTTGAAGAAAAGGTTGGAATCTGATTTACTCTCAGTAAATCCTAGAGTCATCAGTAAGCTATCCATCCTGTCATACCATGTTGAACCTTGGGATCTTCTGCAGTCACTCCCTCTGAAGAGGATCATCATTCTCTCTCTGCCTTTCGTACTTTAGGCATTGAAACATTTTGTACTGGAGTGACAAGTAGCTTCCTCTTCTACTCATATTCTATCTATCCATCTAGGGTCACTAGATACCAAGATCCTTTATATTAAAAATGTTCTTCTCGCACCCATCTGTGAGCTTGTCATCCTCTATAGGATTTCATCTTTAACCTTGTAGCAAAGGTTAAGATCTTCATCACTCTAGGTGATCTTCAAGCTCCTCATGTATGTGTTATCCCATGGGTGTCTTCTGAGCTCGTACAAGGCCTTCTTTAATTTGCATACATGAGTCTGCATGTCACGTGTCTTAACTTCTGGTGGCTACAAATGTCTCTTCATAGTCTATGCCTTCTTTCTATGAGAAGCCTCATGCTACAAACCATGCCTTGTATCCCACGATGTTTCCATATACTGCATAATGGAACTACGAACTTCCCTTCATGTCTCGATACTGCATCCTAGACATCATTCTTCATTTTGTATTATTAGAGTGAATCTTGAACTGTCATCACTTGTTCTTCGGATCAAGTCTCATCCTTCTTTTCTTGTAAGCGATTGTACGCGATCTTTCCTACAATTCAAATGCACCAGTTGTATGATTAGAAACATTTCATAATGCATATTCATAATGGTAAATTCTTATGCATAAATATATAATCATGCAACTATTTTAGCCAATACAACATTCATCCATATCTCATAGAAACTTTCTATATGCCTTCCATCTCTACCAGGACAACATTGAGATTGTGCACTAATCCAATATGTTAGCAAAGAGGTTTCATTCTAGACAAGTAGCAATGGAGAGTTGTATAGCACCATGAGCTACTTACCCATCACATGCATATTAGTAGTATACTGTCATTAATGCAAACATTCTATCATGCATAACACATCAACTGGATATAAACAAGTGCATAACAAAACAATATCATGAAATGACAATTGAATACTTATCTTTATTTTTTTCGTGGGTAGACTCCTTCTTTCAGCTTCATCATATTCTTCATTCATAACAACATCATTTCTTATCCAAATGATCAAGATGGATAAGAGGCTCTTCAAGAATTGAGTTCTTCATATTCCTCATCGCATGAGGTATCTTCTTTGAATTGTGAACTCTTGATCTTCAGTTTCTCCCATCTTCTTTTTGGTGTCTTTAGGGAAGACACTTGTGGTATAAGGTGATCTGCGATTGAATTAGCAATGATCTTCTTGGCCTTGACCAAGTTCTTCTTGTGTAAGGCTTTTAGCCTCATCTCCTTCTGGAACTGGAACCTCTCTACTTATGTAGGTGTCCAATTCATTTCATTTCAAGAAATAGTGATATCCTATACTTCCATGCTTAGAAGTTGTCAGCCTCACCAAGATTTTCATAAATATGGTGTGATTAGTCATCTTGAAATGAGAACCTCAATTGTAAATAACAAAAGATTAGATCTTACTGATTTGAGGTGTCCATCCTGGTTTTGGAGCTGGTTGATCTAGGGTTTGTCAGAGAAACCTTAATTTTCAAAACTTGTAATATTTCAGATCTGATTAGATAGAAATATATAACTATTTAAGGCAAGCTTTTGAATGTACTCCTTTTTTGAAAACAGTGGAGGGAAGCTCCCGAAATAGGAAGCCCTAGTTTACCAATTTCTTTTACAGAAATGCCTGATACCATTTCTGCGGTATCTTTGAAATTAATTCTCCTCTGTGTATTAAATTTTGTACTATGGTATCCTCATCTATCATTGTTCCAACACCATAGGTTTCATTAGAATTGGTTTCACCAATTGGGACTTATGAGTGTTTTCCCAAGGTGACCTGTTTCAGGACTGTTCAACATAGAGAAGTTGTACGGACTGCCACGTGTCACTGTTTCATCTTCGGGGTCTTAAAGTTTTACCAAAAAAAAAAAAGTCCGTGCCCTTTTTGGACCATATTGATGAATTTTATTTGGAACTTCTTAGCTCAAGATGTATCAATTCTCCCCTGGTGTCTTGTTTGGGGAGGAATACTGGGAGAGGATGGAACCCTAACTTGGAGGAATCATATTGCCTAGAATATAGCGAATCTGAGAATGAAAATTGGACACAGTTTACATCAAGAATTTATCTTCGACCTGTGAAAGTTTTGGAACCTGAGACGTCTCCAATATCGATATATAGCGAATCTACCAAAACTATCAGTTTGAGTATTTTAGGGTTTTTCAGGCCCGGGTCAAACTAGGGTTTGACTTTTCGAGAGTTTCACCCAACCAAAAATCTCGACCCAGGTCTCTAAAATTAGATTTTGATGAGGAGATAAATCCTATGCCGGGATGACTCAAAAATTTCTCTTCTGTAAAAAGCACTAATTTCCCGCACCAAAAACTGAAAATGCCTGGAATCAAATTCTACTTCGACAGAAAGATGCGCCCTTCAATGGAGAGTTATCCTAGCCTTCTTTTGCTGATGGATTATGGAGAGAGACCCCAAAATCAAAACACCCTAGATTCCATAGTTGCACAATGTCTTCTTCTTAGGTTAGCTTTGATACCATGTTATATTTTTATCATTTAAGCAATATGATCTACGATCTTATTTGAGAGAATAACATGCACAACAAAAATCACAAGAGACAAGAGACACAAAGAATTTTCCTCGAGGAAACCATAAAGGAGCAAATCCCGCAAATTCCTCAGAGATAGAATGAGCACCAATGGCAGTAGTAAAACCCAAAGATAGAAAAGATGATCTCCACAGATGTTCTCTCTCTCTCTCTCTCTCTCTCACTCATGCGCCCTAATGAGTGAGTGTGTTTGTGATAAATAGAGAGGCTCACTCTCTATTTATATTCTTTCGTTCAGTTAATGTCCACTCCAACAAGTCAGTATCACTTAACAATTACTTACTAGGGCCGACATCTCTAGGAGAGTCTAATAACCCTAGTTCCCCACAACTGTGGGGAATTTTCCCTCTGATCAACAAGGAGGGTTAACATTAACTCAATTTTGGGGACTATTGCCCCGACTTACAATGGAGGGTTAACCTCAATGAATTTACATGACTTGTTTACATTATTGAATCTCTCGATTGGAACATTAGGGCATGACATGACTCAATTACATTATAGATACTTCCCAAAATAAACATCGGGGTACAATACATAAGATACACAAGTGAATACATTCCGAATTTAAAAATACATCAACATTTATAGGTTGTTTGCAACAACCAACATTGTCATTATGAGTCTACAAACACAGTAAGTCAGCAAACAACATTATGGCATGAACTTGGTGTGAATGGCAGTAGTGATGTACCGGTAACATGTGAAGAAGAAGAAAAACTGGACCCAAGGTTACCACATGTTGTAGCAAATATGAAGCTAGGGTTACCTAAAAATGTGTTGACAGAAGCAACCTTTGGATCTTTAAAAATATCCAAACATGAGACCCTTAATAGGAGAAACTATGTGTATAATGTTTTGGAATTTTTTGTATTCTTTCAAGAGAGAATGACTAAAAATAAAAGTAGGATTAAAACTTAAGTATAGTATAAACTAGGTATCTCTTACATGAAATCGAATTTTATGACACCTCTAAATGAGAGAGAGAGAGAGAGAGAGAGAAGTTGTTAGGAATACAATTTATCCTCTTAATTAGAAAAATTTAGCCTCTTGTTAGAGAGAGAGAGGGGTTGTTAGGAATACAATTTATCCTCTTGTTTAGAAAATTTCCTTTTGTAACATGAAAGATTGGCTTTGAAGGTTTTTATTATGATAGAGTAGTTGGCTAGAGTGAAAAGGTTGCAAATAATTTCCATAGCCATATTAAGTCCTGCAGCAAAGCACCTTTAGACCATTTGATTCTTGTAACAAAGAAGTCATTCTCCTATCACAAAATAATCATAAAATTATCAACTCTGTGATGACGATTATGCTCCCTCTGATAGTGCCATCTTGCATATAAAGGCTAAAAACAAAATAATCAAGGCTTAGTGTCATGCATTCTTTGTGATATATGAATTGCATGGATATAAATGATTGAATCATATATTGGATATTGATATCGATACTACACCTATTCTAGAAATATTGATCCATGCACTTCAATAGTTTCTATTGAAGTTTTGAAAATGTGTTCTAATTCAAGGTCGCACTTATGCATGTTTCAGATTTGAAGAACTAGTTTGGCTAATGCTAGTTAAAGGATTAGGAATTAGACATGAAAGAAGTTTGGCAAGAAGACACCTCTATTGGAATTATGAATATTCTAATGTAAATAATGTTTACAATAACATTTAGGATGTTACATTCTGAGGCCTGATCAACATTTCCCTTCTAGTTTTGTCACTGCAAGTAATGATTTTTGTACTGTGATATTTTTTTTGTCTATATATTCAAGAAAGCATGAACTAGGTAAATCCTTTGTATAGATTTTGGCTTCAAATTTAGGAATCTTAAAATTTGATCTTGTGTGCCCTTTCTCTCTTAAATAGTAGGACTGTGTGCCCTTTCTCTTAAATTTTGAATCTTAAAATTTAGTAGGACTGTGTGCCCTTTCTCTCTTAATTAGTGCCTTGTATGCTTCCATTTCAAACTCTTTGACATTGTTTTTTAGACTTGTAATTGGCCTGGGATATTTTACAACTAGGATGCCCCTCATGTTATGGAGGAACATAGTGTAACCATGAATACCATTATTTACTATAATTTACTATAAAGCATGGATACCATTATTTATTAACCATTATTTTCAAAGAGAAAAGCATGAATACCATTATTTACTATAATATCACAAGGGAATGCAACAAAAATAGGGATGAATATTTACTAGATCTACACATTTAGGTGTACATGACAATTAAGGACATCTAAAAGATGGACATCCCTCCCTCCTTTGAATTCCAAGTGTCTTCACTAAGAATAGATAATTCTCTATTCATGCTAATTAAATTCATCAAAGGTGTCTCTCATGGGTTTATAATAGCAAATCCTTCTCAAAACTCTTCAAATAATAATTTCCCCAAGAGTTGGAACATGAACCGATTGTTAGATGCTTTCCCTAAAGCTAGGAAATTCCTTGAATCAAGGGGTTAATCCAACTAAATCCTTAAATGGCGGATTTAGTATGGATACATGTGCAAGATAGTATTTGATCCATGTACCAAGAAACCATATTTCCTTAAAATATGCCAAAACAATGGAATGCTCCTCCTAAATCAGCCTCAATTTCCATCATATATACTTCAATAGGTGGAACACTTTTTTTCTTCTTGATGCATTGAGGGATTAGACTATGCCAAAACACCTCTCTTGGTTGGAATGTAGTAGGATTGTGTGCCCTTTCTCTCTTAAATAGTTCCTTGGATGCTTCCATTTTAAACTCTTTGGCATTGTTTTTCAGACTTGTAATTGGCCTGGGATATTTTACAACTAGGATGCCCCTCATGTTATGGAGGAACATAGTGTAACTCCACTAACTGATGGCTGATTGAAAGCTAAAGTATCTCTAAAACTGTTCTATAGTAGTTCCTTTACTGTCACTACCAATTTGTCTCAGAACATATCCAAATAGTATTCAATTATGATGGGGTTGAGGTACCAAGTAAAAACAACTGAAATTCCCCTAAAAGTCACATAAAGGGAGTGAGATAGTGCATCTCATATCTCTGCCATGTTCATTAATCCACATAAAGGAATTACAACACATTAAAGATGAGGGTAAAATTTACCGGTACAGGCTAAAAACAGAACTCCTTCCTTGTTCAAAATGAAAACAACTTTGGATCAAGTAAGACCCATATGTTGCATGATTTCCACAGGTAGTTTATTAGAAGAGTTTTGGTGAATTTCTCCCATCATTAAGTGTTTTAAATGTACTAGAGTTATCATCATCTAAATTGAATTTAGGAATTGTATCAATGTTGGGTAGTTTTGTTCTCACTAAGGACTGGCTAAAGATGCTCACAACTTTATTTGCAGTTGCTTATGCAATGGATTTTGTCACTTGAACATCTAAAGTATCCCGCAAGTCTGTTGTATCCAAAAGTAAGTATGGATTTACTTACATAAAGTGGTAATGTCTGCCAAGATGAATAAGGAAGGTTTGATGTGATCAATACCAGAAAAAATCAAGTCTAGTTGCTGTAAATACACATTGGGAAGATGATATTTCTCCACTAATGTTGGTCATATTGGGGGTGAGGTATCCATTCAATCCAAAAAGCTTCCACCAAAATTCTTAGCTCTAGAAAGGATAATATATTGTCGTTTTGTTATCAGTTACTATGTGAATAAGAATAGATTTGGTCAAAGGAATACTCAGGCATGAAAACAAGCCTAAAAGAGTATTACAGTGTTTAAGATAAATTTGGAATATCATCATACTGAAGCATAAATTTCAGGAAATGCTCCTAAGACATAGTGGAAAATATGTTGTAATAATGTGTCTTGCACAGTAACTTTATGGAGTCAATATATACTACCAATGGTTCATAAAATTGCTGACTTTGACTATAAATGGCGCATCTGTTTCTCCTAACTGTCATACTTAACATCAGCTAGTGATCATGCTTTAGCAAAAGATTATGTAGAGTTTCCTCTCATTTATTCTCATCAGTGTTATGCATCAGATTCATCTTTATGTCTTTTAATCATTATGTGGTCTGAATCCAAGGATGTAACCTCATGTTATCACGTATATCTACACCCACAGATATGCCCAATAAGTATAGGATTTCTAGCTCTGTAACGGTGTGACGCCTCTCCTTTTCGTACTGGTGCTTTTCCAATCAAGGGGGGGTGTCCCTAAATGTTGCATACCATAATTTGGTCTACAAATCTGATTGAAATATAAGGGAAAAAACGTGCTGATATCTCCCCTTGGACTATTGTAAACAATTTAGAAGGGAGGGTAGATTGTGAATATCAAGTTTAGATAGGTTGAGACAATATATTAGTAATTTTTGACTAGAAAAAAAGGAATGGAAAAAAAAGGATGCGTATATGAGTGATTGAATAAATCAAAATAGAAAAGTAACGGTCTCTAGTGCTCCGAAAATAATTCCTAACCCCATATCTCTGCTCTGGCTTGATTATATATGCGTTCAAGACTTAATGCACCCCTCACTCATTGGTGATAATGCAGGCAAATGAGAGTATGCACCTCCTAGAATGTGTATGCATGCTGAGTGATCATACCTTTTGTTGAAGATGACTGAGGCACACTCTGCTAACAGAGAGAGCTTGGGAAAGAGTGATGAGAGTGTGCCCCTACACTAAATATTACTTGCATGGTCAATGCACTCTCTAACTAAATATTTAATCCAAATTTTCCTACTTGAACTGATCTCACTTGCATGCATTAATCATGGCGCTAAGGACATCTATACACTTCCAGGTTCTATATTCATTTGAGGGAATCTATACACACTATGGCATGTATTTTTTCCTCAACAAACTTAGGACTTTAGGTGCTCTGTTTTTCTAATGGAAGAATAAGGTTTTAAAGAGGAAACATGCATGTTTTAGTTGTTGAGTTAAGTTTGAGTAAATGGGATGCTACATTAAGCCTAATGATATGTCACCCATCCATCATTAACCTTCATAAGTAATTTTATCCCTTGCAAGAGACAAATTTTATTATGCATCATAATATATAATCTTCCTCAATTGCTAAACTCCTATGATACAAAATGCATCGTGGTGTCTACTATAAAGTAGAAACCTTCATTAGAAAACTATTTGGCTCTAAAAATTTTCAAGGGGTTAAAACAGTATTACGAACAATAACTCTTGTGGGAGAAGGGATTATTGTCTATTGCAAATTGGATGTCTATAACTGAGATCCTTAAATGGAAAATTGCTTTCTTCCTTGCATGATACAACTTGAAATTACTCCAATCCAAAGTAATCATGGATAATTCATGGGGATCAACGCAAGGTTGATTGAGATCAACCATTGGAATTCTAGCAGAAACAACCTGAACTAAGAGGAAAACGACTCTTTTTACACACCTTTTAATGCAATATCCCTCTATTACCGTGCACAAGGATCCTTCATCGATGAATTAAAGAATTCAACCACCAGTCTTTTGGATTCAAACTGGTTCAGGAATCGTCCCTCCTTTGGATCCAACGACTGTTGTGAAAAATGGAATGAGTTTAAGGTTTTTTAACTTTATGAATAGGAAGGACATATCCCTCTATGCACTTGGAAATCAATAGTCATTATTCCAACATGTCACAACTCCTCCTTCAATGAATAGAGCCAATTTCTTCTTTGTTCGTATTTATGCTATTACTCCCATTTCAGCGCGCAGTTGAACTGGAGATCAACACGTACCGTATTAGATTCTACAAGACAGTAATAAGTACAATTTCCTCTACTTATATAGAATCTATTTCTATGTCTCATACATATCCTCAATTGATATACACAACAAATCCTCATATTTAGCTATGTATACTTGCCTGCTCCCCCAAACTAATTGTGTACTTGATGACTTTGCATAGGTCTTTGAAGACATACATATATACCTTTGCTGAGATTTTATTTGGATATATATAAATGAATATGGGTTAACAGTATTCATATAATAGTTTCTTTAATGTCAAAGGTGCATCTTCTACAACAGTATGTGTCAAAAATCTGAATGAAAAAAAAAAATCCTTGGCTTCCTTTTAGTCAATTCAAGTCAAAATGTGATTTTGTGAATTCTGCAGTAGCATATAATAATAACATTGAAGAGTGTCAAGATAATTAGATACAAATTCTTCCTAAACCCTCATTAGTTCTATCTAGTTCATACCTTGTTGCTTCTGGTCCTAGGCTGCCTCATATCATTGTCCTACCGTGGCCCGAGTTTAGAGAAAAATTAAGCATACAATCTTCTTCGTAATAACTTAACTACTATATGTTGTCATCATCTTCAATATGTTGCTTCAAAGGATGTAACTTTATTATCACTTCATCGAAAATAGTATGTTGAACCCATAATATTTCATGAGATAATGGAATCTATGCTTTGAAGAAGGTATTGACCCAAATTGATGAGCAATTACAATTAGAAAACAAGATTTACATGTCTCATTTCTTTCAATCATCCCAATCTACTTCTTCTTCTTGATCACTCTATTATTGTAGTGAAGGTAGTGTTTTCAGCACTTGTTTTTATTAAGTTTTTGTTAGCCTAATTATTGTGCAATGTTTATGGAAATCTACATAGAGAACTCTTGTAGGAAGAAAGTTTTGTAGTTTTTTTTACCTCCAATAGTGGCTGAAAATATGTTGCATTGAGATATGCATACCATCTCACATAAAAATTCAAAATAGTCATCATGAACACTAGTGACATGGTAACTCTTTCTCAGTGTAAGTAAACTTCTTATGCATAATAGTTCAATCACGATATTTTTAGAGTGATTGTTAATTTCCATAGAGCTTTGTTGTCTTGTAATGCACGTGTCTTACATTACCTGTTATATAGTTTTCTTTGGTTGTTTTACAACTTAGGCTTATAACTTATGTGGTGGAATGTTTTGAGGGAACCAAGGATTTCAATCATATACCTCTAGCACACAAAAAACCAGTTCATTGAACTTGCCTCAGGGAAGTGTAAAGATTTTGGCATTTGTGCTCTTTAAATAAATTTGAACCATTTTCTTTGTTCTTTGTGTTCATATCTCTTTTTAATATGTGAAGATATTTTCCTCAAATTTCTCAACTTAGAAACTTCATAAAATAACATCAAAGCAATGGACATTGAGATTGTTTTATGGTGTCCCCCCATAATTGTTCAAAATAAACAATGTGAGTGCTTTATTCTCCATGTAAAGAGGAAAATATTTAGTTTGTTTTGGTCAAGGCCTCCAACATTCCCATACTACTCATGAGACTTGACCTGAAGCCACATGGAATATGTAAGTGGTGCTCCAAGTATGATGGGGTGCCTTGTGTCATATGTGGCTATGAAGAAGTCCTTAGTGGCCGTATGGTTGAGAAGTACATAAGTTGTATCTTAGACATACTAACCTTCAAATTTATGTAAAGACTGCATATCCACACTTTCTCCTTAGATTTGACTACGGTTGACTACGTGTATACATGAGATTTTTTGGAAATAGATTTTTTGAGAGTACTCTATTTAGCAGCAACTTTGAGCACACTACATCTTCTGGCCTTGGTTTAGGATGATTCCAAAATTCTTGGTTATTCTTCTTCAAGTGTTTCGGAAGCAACTTAATATTTAATAAATAGGTATTTTCTTGGAATTGTATACTTTTCCAAGTTAATAAGTTAAAGTTGATAAATGACAATGAATGGTTAATCATTGTCGAACCTTGTTGATCTTTCTGATAAATTTTTCAGTGTGAAGGCAAGTCTCTTTTCCTGCATACCCATATTTGTAACCAATGGGGAACACCTTGAGTAAATGAATGCATAGACTAAAGTGTAGGAAACATCCCAGTTTGCATCTCAAATGCAAGAAGAATGTTTGACGAATGACAAATCAGGTAATTGATTTAGAGAAGCAATGTTCACTCAGAATTGAACTTGTCTATGCCCAATTATCTCACATATATTTTGATCCTATCAGTGGGCCATTATGAAGAGGACAACATTTTGGGGTTCATTTTAACATTTGATATATACACAGGGTGGTATTTGCTGCTAGAAACTGAATTGAGTATGAAAATTGATTGTCTTGTCAATTGTAGGAAAGGACATTAAGATTATATCCTCAATCAGAGTTTTCGACGTTGCACTTTACCAATATAGTGTATCGAGATACATTAGAGGAAATTTCAATTTAAAATGGGCCTTCAAAAAATAACAAAAATTCCATGTCATCATGTATTATCCAATCAAAATGATTTAAAATTAAAAAAGGGAGCACCTCTCAAAACAATTTTTTAATATAAATTTGGGGATAGGTATCATAAAAATAACTACTTTTTTGTTCGTATTTCGACATATCTCCCTGTGTTTTTACTCAAATTTCGATCGAGAGAGCTCGTTGGATGCAGAATTAAATTCCGCAGCCAACGAGTACCCACTCGACATACTTTTTATGGGCCCCTCTACCCCAAAAATAAGAATTACCTGAAAAAACATGATGATGACATCATCATGACGTTTTTTTAGGTATTTCTTGTTTTTTGGGTAGCGGGGCCCGTCAAAAGTATGCTAAGTGGGTACTCGTTGGATGTGGAATTTAATTCTACATCCAATGAGATCTCCCGATCGAAATTTGAGTAAAAACACAGGGAGATATGTCGAAAATACAAACAAAAACTAGTTTTTTTATTTTCTTCCTCCAAAATTAATAAACATTATTTTATTATTTTAACTATTATTTTATTAATTTTGCTTAGGAGGCCCATTTCGAGTTGAAATTTTCTCTAACGGAATGGTTTTCAGTGAATTTTTGTTCTCCATAGTTGAGTGATTTATCTTTTGGTATCCTAAAGCAGGTATATTGGGTTCAGACATGGAAGCTATATCTTTTGTAAATAAGTTAATAACATCCAATCCTATGAGTGGTTTATTTGCTAACAAAAATAGTAGCAGACTAAAGATACCTAATAAATAAATTTGGGTTGTACAAAGCAAGTTTTAGTGGCACCATGCAGAATTGACAACTATGTTGACCTATTCATTGATGTGCATTAGCCAAATTTAAAGCTTCAAGTGATATAGGCCATGGAAGAAAGTATATGGTTGTAAATTTTCTTGTAAATTGTGGCTTTTTTATTAACACATAGAACCCACATTATTCTAAGAGAATCAAGTTCAAGTAATTGAAGTTGATACAAAAAACAAAGGTGAATTGTGCACATTTACATAAGTAGGCTAGTTTAGAAAGAGAAGAGTTGTAATTCTTCTGTAATGGTGATTTTGTGTATGCACATAGAATCAATTTTATTCTAGATGCCTTAAAAGAATCTATTTAATTGATTTAATCTTGTGCAAGAAACAAAGATGGATTTTTCTCACTTATTGTATATGTTTCACATTGAGAAATTACAAATGAAAAGAGAAGAATAAGAGGCATCTGTGGATTCTAGGGAACAATCAAGTGTAACATGGAAATATTATAGTACATTTTCGTTTTAATAAAATCTAAAACTATCTTCTTTTTTACATTTTTATTTATTTATTTTGTGAGTGGATTTGAGAAGCAGCTAATAAATTGGTTTTTTGACAGTGGAATTTAGGCAATTAAGAGAATTGGTATTTTTGGGTTGATAACTAGTATTAAGCCTTTAAGGAATGAAATAAGGAACACCCTAACATTGATACATTGCTCCCCTTTGTTTGTGGGACAAGGAACCCCCTCCGTCTAGCCATTTAACTGCTACATGTTCTTAACCATTAGGCCCACTCAAGCTGTGCTTGAGAGTCGAGACAAGCTGGAAAATCTGCAATCTCAAGTTACAGGGTTGTATTTATGGTAATTGAGTTTTGAAAATATCATTTTCTAAGCTGTTATTCCTTCTCGGGTCCTCCAACAGGAAACAAGGGTGGTAGTGAGGCTAGTAAGAAGATAACAATAATTAATGTTGATTAAAAAGTAATTTAGTATGCATAAAAGTTTTCCCATTGTAACACTAAGCTACAAGAAAGGTGAGTTTGATAATTGTGATAGAATTATAGGACAATCGACATAGAAAAGATGAGTATATTGCTGGTTGGAAAGGATTGTTGTAATTTTCATGGGTTTCATTGAGGCTCCTTTACATAATTGTATGTCCAACTCAATGATTAGAAATTTTAGATGTATAAAATGCATGTGGAGAAGACTCCATGGGGGCTAATTGCCACCATTTGTCTGAAAATCCATGGGGGATAATTGCCTCCATTTTTCAGTGATAATATCATTGAGGCCCTTGAGGATAGTCCATGTAGCCTAATATATATTTATATTGAGAACTAATTTTCAAACATATTTGAAAAAAAATGTAACCTTTATAGTTATGTTGGTTCTCATGTTGTCTGCAGGTGACTGCAACCAATAAAAAATGCACACTCTTGGCTTCTAGGCTTGAGTTTTTTCGGGTTTGATATATTTTGTGTCACTGTGATCAGGTGTCAAATGAGACACACTCCTATGTATTTGCAAAACTCCCTCACAGATTCAATCCAATTGCTAAATCCTCCATTCACATTTCTTCTTGAAAATAAGGCTCATTCAACTAATACAAATATGAAGTTTAACTGTATAAGGTTAAATTGAGTGAATAGAGTGCACGCTAAGTCCTAATTATGTAAGAATGGAAGTAGTTCAATAGTGCTAGGATTTTCCAATTATGGAGGTATGCAAACACCACAAAACAAAAGTATAATCCCTATCATACAAACATGCTTTGGGAAATGTACAGGCATGTATATCTATCCACCATCAGAGGACTGACAGCATTGTCCTTAATGACCTCTTGATTAGAACATACAATGGTGATTTAAATATTCTATAGATTTGAGTTGTGAATGTTAGAATAATCAACCCATATTTAGCTACCTTAGACATTAATTAATCCAATTTTTGTCTTATTTGCCTAGTTTCCATATTCCACCTTATGCAAGTTGTCCTCTACACATCCAACATGGTCAAACTTGCTAATTTTGAGTCATGGAGCACTTGGGAAACCACTTGGAATCAAATCTGCTTTATTCTTGGCCTTCCTAGCACATGTCTGCTTTTTCTGCTTTATTGCCTGCTTTTTCTGAGTTTTAAGACAATTGGGAAATTTTGACTAGGTGAAGTTAACTTGTTTTTTGTCGTCATCATCCTCCACTCTTTTCTCCTATGAAAAACATGTATGAGTTTTCCTTCCATCATCTATTATCTTTCCTAATTGATTTTTCCAATTTGTGAGCTCCTAGACAGATTTGGAAACTGCTTTATGCACCTATGGGGGATTTGCTAAGATTTAGTAAGCCTGCTTTTGACCAAATTTGAATGGAATCCTTATGCATTCGAATCTCTTATGTAATTATTTATTGTGGCAGCCTATGACTTCATAGGGTTGGATATTGTACACTTATTCAATACAAATTAGTGTTCTACTACATATTCAGTCTCCTTTGTGTGTAATTTGCATGTGTAATTGGCAATTTTTGTGAGTGTAATTGTTCTAACACCTGGGTTCAATTTCCACATGGTATGAGAGCCTTTGTAGATCGATTTATCTCCTTCCAATTTGTTATTGTAGGTTCGACATCATTGACTGGGAGCATTTTGCTGACTGAAGGGACAATTTCTAAGCTATGGATCAATCTCAAAAGATCATCTTGACTCCATTTAACTTCTTTGAATGGAAAGTAGAGATGGAGATACTGTTGAGAGAGAAAGGCCTCTACATAGTGACTATGGAAATAGAAGCATATCCCAATGCAGCTGCAGAGAAAATTAAATGGCACAACAGGAGGGATGAGGCCTATGGTCTCTTGTGTCTGAGCATATCCAGAGACCTCCTTTTCCATCTTGATGGATTGACATCACCAAATGAAGTATGGGAGAAGCTTGTTGAAATTTTTGGCAAGACAGATGAGATGAGGGGACATCAAATTGAAAATGAATTGATCTCCCTGAGTCCCAATAGCTTTGAATCCCTGCAACTCTATTTTTCCAAGTTCAAAGCCCTTGTTTTGCAGCTAAAACAATGTGGGATCGAAAAGAAGGATGAGAAAATGGTTTTGGCCATACTCTCGAAGCTTGGCCCTCACTATTCAGTGTTTTTCTCGACCTTCTATGCCAAAAAGTTGATAGCTAGAGCCTGGAAAATGCCTAGCCTTACAGATTTCATGGAATCTCTCACACAAGAACAAGATAAACTGGGGATGATGGGCACCATCAAAGCTTCCAAAGATCAAGCTCTAGTTGCTGGAGATTCGAGGGTGGATTCAAAAGGCAAGAAGAAATCTAAGAATCCACCTAAGCAAAAGAGAGACAAGAACAAGTCTCCAGAGGAGCCTCAAGGTTCCAAGAAGAACCCCCAGAAGAAGAAGAACAAAGGAGAAATGAGCAAGTGCGCATACTGCAGTAAGGGAAATCATCCTGAAAGCTCCTGCATGAAGAACAAAATTGACATGCTGACCCAACTCCTGGAGAAGAATGGCATCTCCCTTCTTGACAGCTCAAAGAAGAGAGAAGGAGGATCAAATTCAGAAGACAAAGAGAGAGTTCATGCATTGGTTGCAGACACATCAAGCTTTCCTAGTTTCATCATTGATTTTGGAGCTTCAAGA
This sequence comes from Pseudotsuga menziesii, assembly GCA_001517045.1. Classification (NCBI taxonomy): domain Eukaryota; kingdom Viridiplantae; phylum Streptophyta; class Pinopsida; order Pinales; family Pinaceae; genus Pseudotsuga; species Pseudotsuga menziesii. The sequence goes on from LPNX010650640.1 coordinate 44,022, forward strand.
CATATGGTTTCGAACAAGGAGGCATTCACCTCACTTGACATGTCGAAAGGTCCACCAATAGTACTGGGAGATGATTCTCTCACTAAAAGTTTGGGCAAAGGGAGGATTGATCTTGACCATGGTAAGTTCAGCAATGTATTGTATGTTCCAAGTCTTGCCTCTAACCTCTTATCAGTGTATCATATGACCCACACAGGGTCTCCAAAGAAGGTCATATTCTCCCCTGATGAATTTGAGATCACAGAGATCTCAAGTGGTAAAGTCATTGCAAAAGGAGTTGCAAATCACACTTCGAAGGTATACATGTTCTAACACTTACTACCCTACTCAAACCCCTCTGCTCTTCTGATTCATGCTAATGAGGCAAGCAAGCTTTGGCATGAAATATTTGGCCATCTTAACTATAAGTATCTTTCTAATATTAGTGAAAAATAAATGGTCATAGGGTTACCAAAGATTAAGTTTTCCAAAGGAGTCTGTCAAGTTTGCATCTTAGGAAAACACCCAGAGCATAAATTTGAGAGAGCTAGTCATGAGAGAACCTCTGCACCTCTTGAGTTGATCCACAGTGATGTTGCTGTCCCATTTCCTCATATGTCAATGAGTGAGAATAAATATGCATTGACATTCATAGATGACTTTTCCAGGTACTACTGGGTTTACTTCCTGAAACACAAGTCTGAAGTTTTTGGCCTCTTCAAAGTCTTTAAGGATTTGGTTGAAAACCAGTCTGGGAGGAAACTCAAGGTCCTCAGATCTGACAATGGTGGTGAGTATGTCAAGGCTGAGTTCATTCAATATTTTGCAGATTCAGGTATTCATATGCATCATTCTATCCCTTACACACCACAGCAAAATGGTGTTGCTGAGAGGAAGAACAGATCACTGAAAGAGATGGCAACATGCATGATGGAGGCTAAGACTTTGCCCCCAAATTTTTGGGCCGAAGCTATAAACTATGCAGCCTATATCCAGAATAGGATGCCTCATAAATAGCTTGATGGTATGACTCCTTTCGAAGCATGGAGTGGGCACAATCTATATGTGACCCATTTCAGGATTTTTGGCTCAAGGGCTGGGCTAGAATTCCAACAGAAAAGAGGAAGGCTTTGCAGCCCCAAATCCAAGAGTGTCTATTTGTTGGGTACTCTGAATATTCAAAAGGGTACAAGCTGATCAATTTGAGCACAAACAAATCCTTCATTAAAATGAGTGTCCAGTTCCAAGAAGAGCCCCTAGCAGCAGTGGAAGTTGGAGAATCCTCTTCACCACCAAAACCACTAAATGTAAGTAAAGAGATAGTTGAACTTGCTGATTCTGATATGTCTGATAATGATGATTTAATTTCATATCATAACAGTCCTACAAGACCAAAATGGGCAGCAAATACCATTCATGCAGCTGGAGAACTAGCTGGAATCCTAATGATCCTAGGAGGACTAGATCTCAGTTTGAGAGTGCTCTATGCATGAAAGATCCTATGTTTGCAGAGAAATGCTATCTGATGGTTGAATCAGACCCATAGACATATGAATATGCAGCACATGATCCAATATGGCAAAAATCCATGAAAGAAGAGTTCAGCTCACTCCAGAAGAACAACAGTTGGGAGCAGGTTGATCTTCCCCCAAGGAGGAAGCTAGTTCAGTGTAAGTGGGTTTACAAAACCAAATTTTCTGCTGATGGTTCAAATTTGAAATATAAGGCCATATTGGTAGCCAAGGGATACTCAAAAGTACATGTCATACACTACAATGAGACCTTTGCACCAGTGGCAAAGATGGACTCCATCAGGCTAGCCTTAGCCATTGCAGCTTCGAAGCAGTGGGAGGTAAATCACATGGATGTGAAGTGTGATTTCCTGAATGGAGATCTCACTAAAGAGATTTACATGCAGCAGCCTCAAGGATTTTCTACTAATCCATCTCTTGTGTGCAGGCTAAGGAAGTCATTGTATGGGCTTAAGCAAGCCCCCAGGGCTTGGTATGCCAAGATTGATAGCTTTCTGCTATCACTGAATTTTGTTCGATGCAAGTCAGATCCAAATGTATATTTGAAGCTGATTCATGGTTCATTAATGATCATTGTTTTGTATGTTGATGACCTTCTCATTATAGGAATCTCAAAGGATGAAATTGCCTCCTTGAAGGATGCAATGAACCATGCATTCTCAATGACTGATTTGGGCTTATTGAGCCAATTATTGGGGCTCGAAATTGCTCAAACCAAACAAGGAATCAAAGTACATCAATCCAAGTATGCCTTGGATTTGCTAAAAAAATTCAACATGAAGGATTGCAAGCCAAGCAAGACTCCCTTCCTTTCAGGAGTTAAGCTTGAAGAAGCCGATTCTTCACCTATGGTAAACAATACACTGTATAGGCAATTGATTGGATGTTTGTTGTATCTTACACATACTTGACCTAATATTTATTATGCAGTAAGTGTGGCTTCAAGATACATGGATCAGCCTCATGAGATCCATTGGAGAGCAGCCAAAAGGATCCTTAACTTTGTTCAGGGAACAAGGACTCATGGGATCTTCTACAAAGCTAAATTTGATCTTGATTTGATTGGGTTTACTTACATTGATTGGGTAGGTGACAACACAGATCAAAAGTCAACATTAGGATATGTGTTCATGTTTGCTGAAGGACCAATCATCTGGTCAAGCAAGAAATAGAGTGCCATTGCACTCTCATCTACAGAAGCAGAGTACAGAGGAGTTGTAAATGCAACAACTCAATGTTTATGGTTGCAAGGGTTACTTGGTGAGTGTGGCTTCGAATCAGAATACTCAACTACTATCTATTGTGATAATCAGAGTACCATTGTAATCTGCAATGATCCAGTTCAGAGACAGAGAACCAAACACATTGAGATCCATATGCACTACATTAGACAGCTTGTGCATGATGGCACCATTCACCTACTCTTCTGTTCATCTTCAGAACAAGTAGCAGATATCTTCACCAAAGTATTTTGTGAGAATACATTCAGCAATATCAAATCACTGCTGGGGATTTCTGATCATGCTGTGAAGCATGAGTGATGACAATATTTCCAAATTTTGTTTTACTATCCATGTTTAAGGGAGGATTTTTCCCACTGGGTTTTTTCCTCTTTCCTTGGTTAAATGGACATGCAGTATGTAAAGGGCGACTAAGCCTTGTTGCTAGGACCTATAATTTTCTAATATTTTACTCATAAGTCAGGCTTAAGGGGGGGTGTTAGAATAATCAACCCATAGTTAGCTACCTTAGACATTAATTAATCCATTTTTTGTCTTATTTTCCTAGTTTCCATATTCCACCTTATGCAAGTTGTCCTCCACACATCCAAAGTGTCCAAACTTGCTAAATTTGAGTCATGGAGTTCTTGGGAAACCACTTGGAATCAAATCTTCTTTATTCCTAGACTTCCTAGTGCATGTCTTCTTTTTCTGCTTTATTGCCTACTTTTTCTGAGTTTTAAGGCAATTGGGAAAGTTTGACTAGGTGAAGTTAACTTGTTTTTTGTCCTCATCATCCTCCACTCTTTTCTCCTATGAAAAGCATGTATGAGTTTTCCTTCCATCATCTATTATCTTGCCTAATTGATTTTTCCAATTCGTGAGCTCCTAGAAAGATTTGGAAACTACTTTATGCACCTATGGGGGATTTTCTTAGATTTAGTAAGCCTGCTTTTGACCAAATTCGAATGGAATCCTTATGCATTTGAATCTCTCATGTAATTATT
>LPNX010650640.1:50320-146934 GCA_001517045.1 Pseudotsuga menziesii
AGCATCAAAATAATTTCAGTCCAACAACCATTATACTAAATGACTCCAGCATATGTACTTAAATTCTTTGCCTACTGGTTCCTCCATGTGGATTTTCTTTCAATGGTTTACTTTATGTAATGTGATTCTAGAAGTAATTTTTATTACATTGGACTGAAATCCTCTTGTGATTTTTCCAACTGGTCACTAGACCCACCAATAACTATTCCAGTTAGGTTGATAGTAAATTGGTAAGGTTACTGTGCCTATTCAATATATATAGATGCACTAGAATTTGTGAGTCTGAATGTACTAGGATAATTTGAAGCTTGGGTTTGTCAACTGACTCAATTCCTTTAGCTTTAAAGTAGTCTATTACACCTAATTGAAGTTTATGTCCTTTTTTTGATTTCCAAATTCCACTATGGAAAATAATATTATAATATTTTTGCCGCTAGTGTGGGAAGTATTGTGTGAAGGAGCTAATTTATCCTAGTTTGCACAATTGATCACTTTATAAGCATTACCCTAGAAAAAATATTTCTAGCATTACTTTATGCAATTCTTCTGCTAGCTACCAAATATCAAGCACTCTTAGTCCTTTTATCTCTTTGTGGAAGCATCATATATTCTAAATCACTGTATTATTTCCCTTGGAAGTGTTTACTATGGTCCAACCAAAGTTCAAACAATGCTTCCCAACAATTTGATAAGTTGTTCATATACTATGTTGGAGGACGTGATACAAGAAGCAATATGGGTGATGGTGGTAACTCATTTGGGCATGCTTGGTGTTCTTGGAACCATTGTGTGAGAATCTAGAATGAAATATTATTTTTCAACCTATTCCATAGATTTAGACCACGTGTCTGTACAGTGCATCAATTAAGAAAAATCCCCAAGTCCTATAGAGTTTTAGAATATTACACATTTTATGTAACCACCTATAACTTATAGAAATCCTTTTCCTACAAAATGATTTTCTTGGCAAATTGTTTTATGTGATATCTTGGAAGAAGTTATTTGAGAAACATTTTCCTAAGATCTAGTGAAATCTTAGATGCAATTGTGCTTTGTTAATTTTTTCACCTTTAGTAGCTTGTGTGCATGATTGGATTTCACATTTTCCTTTTGTACTTGCATTTTAAAAGGGGACTACCATCCTATTTAGTGTAATTCCTATCTTTAGAGAGTCTTCCTACACTATCTGGGATCTATTAACTGTATCCTCCTAGGAATATCACAGTCAGTGTCAAGGCTTATTTTATCCACACTAAGATAGAAGTTTTCATAGCTTCAAGATGATTTTTATGATATAGATATAGAAATTCTCTATGTAATTGCATGTGCACTTAATGCTATTGATACATAACCTATACTCGATTGGGTTGTGGTCTAAGACAATTGCATTGGAATAAAATCTTATAGAGCACTTTATCTAATTGTCCAAGTATGTGTTCACTTTGGAAGTGCAAATTTTTTTCTTCTCCATTTTGGATTTATTAGTATTAATGTAGTTCTACGGTATAACTCATTTATCCTCCCCTCTTTAATATTTTTTTTCCAAGAATTTACCTTTACTGAATATATATTCTTGTGTTTTTTGCTTGGACTTTAACATCATCTCTTCCTTTTCCCCGCAAAATATGCTCCCTATTATTACACAGATGTGTTTGATAACCAACAAATTTTTCAAAGGTGCTTGTTTGTATATTAGCAAAATTTTCAAATTTGAAAGAGTTTATGAAACACCTTGAAGTTTTTGTGATAAATAGGTCTTTGCATTAACAAATGACTAGAGTGAAAGAAAAACCCTAGAAAAGCTCAAAAATGGAAAAGATAGAAAGATTGGTGTATCATGCATGTTATCTCATGAATATCACTAGAGAGTAGGTGATATAAATACATAATTTCATATTCATGTATTCAAAATTTCAACCTAGTTTCATCCTCTATGTTCCTTCTAAAAATCTCAATAAAATTATTGTATTTGGATTGCTTGCAACACATTATCAATATTTAATGTAAAAAAGGGATGCCATGGTGATGTGTAAATTAAGTCCTAAAGCGACGTACATACCTATCAAGTTTCCACAAAATTTATAGGTATGTTCGTTGCTATAGTGATGAGATTTCATCGCTGCATGAACCCAACCCTTGTCGCAAAACCATTGTTTTTTTTAAAATATAGCTTGTTGTCGCTATAGCGATGAGATTTCGTCCTTGCACCAACACAACCCTCGTCGCAAAGATGTTTTTTCAAATAGAGCATTCCATCGCTATAGCAATGAATGCTTCATCGTTACACCCATAGAAGCATCGTCGCTAGGCCAAAAACTATTCGTCTCTAGACCTAGGGAACACCATCATTATATCCACGAAATGTATGTCACTTCACCCATGAAAACATCATCGCTAGACTAACAAAAGTTTGTCGTTAGACCCGCGCAACTTTGCTGCTAGACACAAATAAGTTCATCGCTAAACCCATGAAATGTTCATCGCTACACCCAAGAACACGTCGTCGCTAGAACGAAAAAATTTCGTCGTTAGACCCAATAAAACTTTGTCGCTAACCCCACAAAATGTTTGTCGCTAGAATGACGAAAGTTCATTGCTAGAACCACAAAACTTCATTGCTATTGTGATGAATATTGATATTTTTAACAAAAAAAATCCATGTATTTTCTATCGCTATTGCGATGAATGATGGTAAGTGTTGCTACAACGACAAACATTTTCCCATGAAAAGAAGGGGCCATGTTCGTTGCAAAAGCAACAAACAAGTGTTGTAATAGCAACAATTTTCCATGGGAAAAATGTCCACATGTACTAGTGCATGAATGAATACATATGGTACATAATAAGGTACACTGCTATGGTACGAGAATTGTAATCCCATAAATACTATCTTGATTAAGGTAGTATCTATTATAATTTGAATGCCATTTAGATCTTCAAGAATATAGTTCTAATAATGTTTGCAACAAATAGATGGAGAATGAAGATAGAAAATGAACACAACAAACCACACAGGAATCAGACAAGTATTGATCAGGAATTTACAGTATCATTCACCATAATAATATCTGGTGTTACAATAGTTTACATAGGAAGAATTCGAATGCATGGGATATGAATTCAATAATTTCAAGTGGATATGACTATATCTAACTGAATCTCTAACTCATGGTCTCTCAATCAATATCGGAGTCCAAAATCAACTCCCAGATGTCCAACCAACTCAAACAAACAGTGACAGCTAGTTAACTCCGTGCAACTGAGTGTGGTAGGTGGGAAAAGGAACCTACTCCACATGCGTCCATGCGTTATCCATGCAAGACATACGCTAGCTAACTGTTTGTGAACTAACTAAAAGTAACTAGGGGCTAACTGAGACTAACTAGTACTAACTCCAACTAACTAAAGTAGGTTGGCACCAGGACTCCTAGTGGCTCCTAAAATGTAGGGATTGGTCTAGGAGGCGCCCAAGCTGATGCATGCACATGCAATAAGTGGAATTTAACCTCTATCAGTGTTCCCCACACTCCAGTGACTGGTACATGTGTCCCCATTAGGCCAAGTGGAGCCAATGGTACTAGTGGACCCAATTAATTAGTTAAGGTTCCTAAGTTAGGTAAAATTAATCTAATAGAAAGTATGATCAAGGGAGGATTAATCATCCTAACACCCCCCCTAAATATTAACTTGGACAACTGTGGGCCCTGGTAACAAGGCCATAGGTCACCTAATATACAATCTAAGGGACATAACACAAATGAGGTAGGAAAACCTCTTGGGAAAAAACCCCTTAAAATAGGAACTAAGAATCAAGCCTTAATGCCCAAAAGAGACCTGAGAAAGGAAAATCTATTTTCGGTAAAAGAATTGGTAAAAATATCTGCAATATGATCCTTTGTCGAATAATAGTGCAGTGTGATGGTTCTTTCATGCACTAGTTCCTAAATGTAGTGCATGTGAACCTCTATGTCCTTTGTCCTCTGTTTCTGAACAGGATAACTGGAGATCTTGATTTTACTCTGGTTGTCACAATAAAGATGTAATGTAGGTGAAGTATGAATCCCAAACTCTTTCAATATTCCATGCATCCAAAATGGTTGAATAGTTGCATTCATAGCTCCCCAGTACTCTGCTTCTGCTTAAGAGAGTGCAAGTGTTGCTTGCTTCTTGTTGGACCAACAAATTGGCCCAGATCCAATCATGAATACAAAACCTGAGGTGGATTTCCTATCATTTCCATCTGCTACCCAGTCCGAGTCTGTAAAGCCTGTGAGGTCCACTTGTGCTCCGGCAGCATAGTGGATCCCAAAATAAATAGTACCCAGCACATAGTGCAAGATCCTCTTTGTTTCCTTCCAATGCAGCTCATGTGGTTCTTGCATGTATCTAGCAGAAACACTCACAGCATAGGATATTTCTGGTCTCAAATGAGTGAGATACATAAGGCTTCCAATGAGTTGTTTGTAAATAGTGTTGTCCACCAAAGGTTTGGAACCACCTTCTTCAAGCACGATGCCTGATAGAAAGGGACATGGGGCTGCTTTACAATCCTCCATGTGGAATATCTTAAGCATATCTAATGAATACCTGGACTGTGAGATTATGATTCCTGAAGTATTTTGACTTACTTTGAGACCAATGAATTGTATTAATAGTCCTAAGTAATTCATAGTGAATTCTTTATTAAGAGCATACTTGATGCTGCTCAATCCAGCTGCAGAGCTGCTAGTAATGAGAAAGTCATCCTCATACAATACAACTAGAAGCAAGAACCCCTCTTTCTTCTTCATGTATACATTGCAATCATATTTGCACCTTTCAAACTTCTGGGAGATGAGGAAGGCATCCATATTGGAGTACCATTCCCTTGGGGCTTGTTTGAGTCCATATAGTGATTTCCTCAGTCTGTTGACTAAGTAAGGATCATCAATAAACCCATTAGGTTGTTTCATATATATCTCTTCCTCCAAATCACTATGGAGGAAGGCACTCTTCACATCCATGTGATGTACTTCCCATCTCTTGGAAGTAGCAATGGCCAATACCAGCCTGATGGAGTCCGGTCTAGCTACTGGAGTGATTGTCTCATTGTAGTCCAAGCCTTGGACCTAAGAATACCATTTTTCCACCAACCAAGCCTTGTACTTGGTTTTGGTCCCATCAACAACTATTTTGGTTTTGTAGATCCATTTGCATTGTACCATCTTCCTTCTTGGAGTTAAGGAGACAAGTTCCCAGGTCTGGTTGTCATGTAGTGAATCAAACTCCTCATCCATGGCTACCTTCCATATAGGATCATGGAAAGCCTCCTTGAAGGATTGAGGATATGATCCAAGCATCATAAAACACCTCTCAAGAAGAAGAGGATCTGTGTGAGACAGTGCAACACTCTCATTCTGATATTGGGAGCTCATTCTTCTTTTGTCATATGGATCCCCAACACCATCTCCAGCTGCTTCTATGAGCTGATTATCCCATTTGGGCTACTGGAATGAGGTAGATGCTAGATCTGGATCTATATCCCTTTGAGGTGTAATCTCAATGTATGGATCATACTGGGATGACTCCTCTTCTGAATCTGAATATGAAATTTCAGGATTTGAAACTAAAACTGCAATAGGAAGTGAACGAATGTTTATACCTTCATCAACTTCAAATGAAATCTTGGTTGATACTGGAACTGTGTATGGAATGAAGTGAGAGAAAATATATTCCTTGGAGGCATGATCAGTAATTCATTTCGCTACAAGCTCCCCATTTGATATTTTTGTGATCTCCACTGAGTCAGATCAAAACACCACTTGCTTTGGTGAGCTGGTGTGAGTCATCTAGTAAATAGACAATGTATTAGCTGCAAGGGAGGGCACATATAGGACATCTCTGAACACACCATACTTCGATCTAATGGTGCCTCTTCCTGTTGCTGGAATTTGGGAATCATCTCCCATGTGAATAGTGGGCCCTTCATTGATATTGAGAGAGGAGAAGAGATCCTTAGAGGCCACCATGTGATTGGAGGCTCTAGAATCAATCAAAAAGGCTGTAGACCGAGGTAGTCCTTCTTTCAAAGGATGGCATATTTCATGTCCATTATCTGACTTATTTTCTCTTTGTGGTGAAGCAAAGTTATGCTGCTTGAGAAGAGAAGTCATCTCATCAAGTTGCTTCCTCATACAATGTTCTTCAAACGGTACCCTTGTTCACAATAGGGACATGGTTTCTTCTCAAATTTCTTCTTCTTAGAGCAGGATGCACCTTCGGAAGTTTGCTGATTTTGTTTAGGCTTCAAATCAGCTGCCTTTGGCTCCTTCTTATTTGATTTCCCCTTTGCTTGCGCTTTGGACAAGTCAAAAACTATGAGAGCTTGATATTTAAAGGTCTTGATGACTCCCATTCTCATCAATCTGTCTTGCTCCTTGATTAAGGAATCAGAAAAAGAATCTAAGGAAGGAACCATCCAATCAAGAAATCTTTCCCTCTTGGAATGAAATATGGAAACAAATATAGAATACTCAGGGCCTAGTTTTTTGAGTATGGAAAGGACATTCTTCTCACCCTTCTGCTATATTCCACATTATCTGCACTGGAGTACTAGAGACTTGAATTTAGTAAATAATTTCTCAATAGTATTGAAACTGCTGGGATGTAAATATACCAACTCATTCTCTAGAATGTGTCCCCGAAGATCATCTTTTTTGTTAAACAGGATATAAAGCTTCTCCCAGGCTTCACTGGGATTCCTCAAGCCTTCTAGGTGGAAGAGGAGATCTTTGGAAATATAAGTACATAAGTACCTGAATGCTTCATCACAACGGTTCAAAAACTTGTTCCTCTCTACCGGATGATGAGGCTTAGGCTCCCATCCATGTATGATCCTGTGGTAGCCATGCTTGTGCAAGGCCAGCTGCATATCAATCCTCCAATCTAGATAATTGGAAGTTGTGAGGATCTGTGGTTTAGGAGTTTGAGAACTCATAATTGCTCCAGCTGGAAGTACTGCAAAACTTCACACAAGCTACGTAGCACCTGTCAATTCACTACAATAACACACTAAAACATATGAACTATTAGAATCATGGCCTTCCTCTCGACATGAACATATTTTTAGCATTTGTCATGCCCTCTCCACTGCTCTGAATAAATACAGAGCTAGCAAATTTTCATAGGGGACTTCTGTGGAAACCCAACTGCTTCTGATGTTCAATGGAGAGAAACAACCATGAAACCAGCCTGAGAAGGCTCTGATACCATATTAGAATTTGAATTCCATTTAGATATTCAAGAATATAGTTCTAATAATGTTTGCAACAAATAGATGGAGAATGAAGATACAAACTGAACAAAAAAAACCACACAGGAATCGGACAAGTATTGCTCAGGAATTTACATTATCATTCACCATAATAATATCCGGTGTGACAATATTTTACATATGAATAATTCGAATGCATGGGATATGAATTTGAATATCCCAAGTGGACATGAATGTATCTAACTGAATCTTTAACTCATGGTCTCTCAATCAATATCGAAGTCCAAAATCAACTCCCAGATGTCCAACCAACTCAAACAAACATTGACATCTAGTTAACTCAGTGCAACTGAGTGTGGTAGGTGGGAAAGGGTGCCTACTCCACATGCATCCATGCATTATCCATGCAAGACATGCGCTAGCTAATTGTTTGTGAACTAACTAAAAGTAACTGGGGGATAACTGAGACTAACTAGTACTAACTCCAACTAACTGAAGTAGGTTGGTGCTGGGACTCCCAATGGCTCCTAAAATGTAGGGATTAGTCTGGGAGGCGCCCAAAATGATGCATGCACATGTAGTAAGTGGAATTTAACATATAGTAGTGTTCCTCACACTCCAGTGACTAGTACATGTGTCCCCATTAGGACAAGTGGACCCAATGGTACTAGTGGATCCAATTAATTAATTAAGGTTCCTAAGTTAGGTAAAATTAATCTAATAGACTATATGATCAAGGGAGGATTAATAATTCTAATAGTAGCATATATGGAATGCCACCATACTATGAGGTATTCTACACAAACCTTTGATGGTACATGTCCCATCAGGTGAATAGAGGTGTTGAGGATGAACACGATGAAGTATCATCTGATTATCGATCATTTATGTATACTATTAACAGACTCGAGACATCCCATTGATGATGAAAATGAGTGTTAAGGTACTAAGCACATTCAACAAGTATGAATATAGGTTTTGAGGTCAAATAATTGATAATACATTGATGTATTCCCAAATATGTCGATGATGCAAGAAATTGCTACTAATGATTCCAAGTATCAAGGCACTCAATGGAATCTAGATCCCAATTCCAGGATAAATTATCTGAAGTCGATTGAATGGAATCCACTGGAAGTAGGGAATTAATGAATCCCACATAACCCAACAATATGTACATAGCAAGGATGGATAATTTGGAAGAACTTGTACAAACAAGATGTACATGAACCAGTAACCATGTGCGTCTCCCATGCATACCAGGTGCTAGTAGCATGCGAAAGAGACCCTCTGAATAGAATCCAATGATGAAAAATACTAATAGAGGAGAGGAAACCATGAATAGGGTCTAATGGAATCCAATAAATGGCACAAATCCCAATGTGTGAATAGGTTTCATGCCATTGAACACAAGGGAAACCACTTAGTCAATGGCCAATGATGAGATGTCATCTATTGAGTTCACAGTCACCTTCCAATGATGAAAGTAGGCCTAAGATGCTAGGTAGGACCATATATCTATGATGTACCGGGAATGAGTGACACCCAGAGTCAATATAACTGAGGAATGATTTAATCAGGCTAAATAATTCCCTCGAACAAGATCATGAAGCAAATGAAGAAACTTAGGCAACATAGACTCAATGTGCAAACTAGGACAACTCTGTGACACAGGAGGCATCAACAAAGGCTCCATAGAGACTGGAATCTAAACCAATCAGTGGATAAAGCTATACATAATGAGTATAGATCCTAAGATCATACTAGAAACCTGACCCATGTTAAATAAAGTTATAAACTATGCTCTATCCGAAGGAGACACGACAGGTGCTAATACAAGGCAATATCATTTCCCATTCGACTTTTTATGTTTTTTAATTTTTTTTGGTCTTTTTTCATAATGATAAAGATTGAAAAAGAATAAAATGTGATTATAGTATAAAGGAGAGGAAATGAATGTCGCAGTAAAGCAATCTAGTTATAAGCAATGGAACATACCTATTCTCAATGCAAGGAAATGTGTGCAGGATAAGGACATTCGGGGGAATGTTTCCTCTTGGGTGAGGGGTGATCAAGCTGCAAAGGATAAATAAGAGGCTCTGCTTGGCTAGAATTGAGACAATTTCAGGAAATATTTCTTATAAAAGTGAAGCAGAGAATTGACATTAAGCTCAATAAGGAAATCAGACTCATGCAATGCATTTACATCTTGATATAAATTGGGAGTCCCTAAGGGAGAAAGCCAACATAATAGATGAGAAAGAACATGAGTTTTCCATTCAAATTCATGGTGGGACTACAAGGGACTCCTATACCTAAGGAGGATTATCAACATGGGCACCATATCGAAAAACAAGTTCTAACTAGGGTACCCATTATCGGGAAAGATATACCACTTACATAATGCCACTTCTAGTAGTAGCAGGATGGTTCCATGTCATTAAGAAGCGGGTGTGTACTTATGGTTAATGTGACATAGTCATGTGATAATGCAAAAAAGATAGGGGAATATGATCCTATCCTATATGTTATTTCAGATTTATACATGCCATGGGCATGAACAAGCTCGGAAACTGTCAAAATCCACTAAGGCTCAATGAAACTACATAAAATAGGGACCTTACACAACAATATTAGTCCAAAACAATTGTAGATAACCAATAGAGAGTATAAACTATAGGAAAGTGGGTAAACTTTTTTAATAAATAGTAAAAAATTGACCATTTACCATACCATTTGATTTATAGTGATTTTGGAGCTTTTCAGACCCTCGAACTTCAAAGGCGGATTCTAGGAGCTACGACCATGAAATCGACAACCATCAGGACCAGGTAATTTGTCATCCCATGCTCTTTCAATTCATTACCTTAATTTCAAATTTTCATGGTGAATTTTGAAGTTTTTGGCCACAAAAAATATGTTTCTTGGCCAATGCGGGTGACAAGTCATCGAGTCGGGTATAGGGCCGAATACATGTGGTAAAAGTGAAGCATGCACGCATGGTCATGCGTCTGTCGACATTATAACTCATGTATAAGGATGTGGATGTTGTTTTTAAAATAAAACACCTCAAAAAATATCTTCTCCTTTGTAGGATGGTGCTTGAATGGAGGGAGAGAGATCATGAAGATGCTGATAGAGTTGTGCATGGTGATTTGATTGACCAACAAGCATTGTAAACATGTGGGCTATGTTAGCTATTTTAGCTCTAGAGGCACTCCACATGGTTTTTTCTTGTATGCAGAAGTAACCATGCACTAGATAGGATACTTGACTTTGTAATGGTGTTTTATAAAGTTGTTTTAAAGTGACTCTTATGTAATGTGATTTTTTATAAAGTATTCCCTTGTTTTATTTTTATAAAGTGACTTTATGAGATAAAGTGCACTTATTTCATAGAGTGAATAGTGACTTTATTAAAAAATAAATGTAACCGATTTTGGAGGGAAAGTATCACAACCACTGATCATGTAAAGGAAAGATTAAATCTTTGCCTTTGGATTTAGGGATTGGAAAAGGTGAAAAGTCACTTTCTAGTTATAAGAAAGAGCCCACGGTAGTGTGCAAGACAAGGAAATTTTTTTCTAAGAGTAGGCATTTGGAAAATTGACTTTCAGAGAGAGGGAGAAATTTCTCAATGAGTGGGAACGAATCCCAAGGAGAGCATTTTTCTCAAGAGGGCACAAATATCAAGGATAAATGCATGCTTCCCAAGAAGCATTTATTATTGTACCGTACGGTACGAGTTATTGGGATGTACTATACATATTTACAGTTGGAACACATTTCGAGGTGTTGTTTTTATTGCACACAAATCGAGGAGGGTCGTATAGGCTGTATGGATTTGTTGGGTGTAGAAATCAAGGAGAGTTGTACAAGATGTATGGATTTTATGGGCACATAAATGGAGGAGTTGGGCACACAAATCGAGGAGGTGCTTTTGTGGTGGAGGTTGTATAGGTCGTACTTTTGTTTGGGCACTCTTTTCGAGGTGCTACATGAATTTTGAGGTGTTGGTACAATCATTTATTGTTGATTAAATGCTACTATAAATTATTATTTTTTCCTAAAAATGCTAAAATAAAATACCCTTGGACTAGTTTTCCCCAGAGGGGTTTTTTCTAGGGTCATATTGACCAAATTTTTTGATATTTAAATGGTGTATAGTCTACTGTTACATGTTATTTTTTCACTGCAACAGACTTAGTTTAAGTGTTTCAGCTTCATGGTTGTTGGTTTAAATGCATATGAAGTATTTTGTCTTAATGACAGTTTAAGACTGAAATCTGGGTTATGCTAAGTATTTAGAAAAATGTGTGAATGACTGAGGTTTTATTTTTTGTCAATCTTTTACATGGTATTAGAGCTGAGGCTCTAAGATAATAGTTGCTTATGAGTGCAACAATATTATTGAGTTGTTGGGAAAGGGTTATTGCTAGTTTTTTTAACAACTTATGTATTGGAAGACCTTATCTACATGTGATTTGCAGGAAGTGGGGAAAGAGTGAAACTCTTGTTCTTTTGGTGGTCTATTTTTTCGTTTGACAAGAGAGATGGAATATTGCATTAGATATGAGGATTGGTTGGATGGCATGTCCAACTACTTGCAGTGGAAAGTCAGAATGACTGTTGTTCTCAAGGAATGGACCATGGTTAGCACCATGGTAACTCCTCCTGGTAAGGAATGCAGACTATGGACCATGGTTAGCACCATGGTAACTCCTCCTGCATATGATCCTATTGCTTTGGACAAACATGAAGTAAAAGAGTCCAAAACACAGAGAATGATAATGGATGGTTTAAGGGACCACCTTATTCCACATGTGGCTAAGAAGAAGGCTTCTTATGATATGTGGATTAAACTGAAAGGTTTGTATGAGGCTAAGAATGAGAACCATATAATGGCTCTGAAGGAAAAATCACATGGAACCAAAATGGCTAAGGGCAAGGGTGTAGGATCCTATCTTACCCAGGTGGACCAAGTAAATGATGAGTTAGTTGTAGTTGGAGAAGTTGTTTCTAATTATGAGCTAGTAAATATATCCTTGAAATGCTTCACCAAGGAATGGGAAGTCTTTGTGAAGTGTGTGGTTTCTCAAGAAAATCTTCCATATTGGAGCAGATTATGGGATGATTTCACTCGGGAGGAGATTCGAGAAGGATTCCAAGGAAGTGGATAGAAGGAGGGTGTTAATGAAGAGGATGTTTCTTTGTCTACTAAGATCAAGAAGAATTCCAAGAAGGACTTGAGAAAAGTTCAATTTGTTACTTGCAGCCAGTATGGCCACATTGCTTCTCAATGTCCCGAGGAGGAGGAGGAGGAGGAGGATACGATTGTTGCAGCTTCAACAGAAAGAAAGGACTTTGCGAGAAGATTAGGGAAGGAGTTCTCATTGTTATCCCTTATTTCTAGTGCCGGTAGCAATGGAGTTGTTCAGAATGGTATTTGGTATATTGAAAATGGAGCCTCTCACCATATGACAAGAATATGGCATATATTCTGTATCATTTTTTAGACTAGTCCAAACTGGTTTGTTCAACCATAAGGGGGATAGGCATGTGCAGTGCGAGGAGTTGGAAATGTCAGATTACAACATAGTCATAGAGGATATTGTTGGTAGATTTGACTACAAGGCCTTTTATACAACCTATCTATCCTTAACTACAGGGAGGGTGAATCCTGTTGATAAAATATATGCAATAATGGACAATTTCCTGAAATTTCTACACTTTTTCAAAGGAGAAAGAGAGAGAGGGTAGGGAGGAGATTACCTCTTGTAGCGTTCCATTTGGTGAAGATAATTTTTCTCCATCCTCCATTAGCAGCAAATATCTAGTTCCTTACCTCTAGCTCTTAAAAAATTTCAAAAAAATATGAAATCTATCTACTAAATGATGCAAAAATACATGAAACAAACATGGATTGAAACACAATATTTAAAGAAAATTTGAATTACATCATATTAAACTGAGAGGAAAGTGATTAAAACCCAATGATGGGTGAATCCCTTTCTCCCTTGCTCTAAAATACCCCTCTCCATCAATGCCAATGATCAAAGAAACAATGATGTGAAAGAGAGGTTCTATCTATCTTCTCATTCCTCCAGCATGCCTTTGCTATCTTATTTGTCCTCCTTCTTTCACCTCACATGCCTTCCATTTATAATATTGGGCTTTGAGCATCCCATTTTTCATAATGAATGTGGGATTTAGGATTTTTGAAGGTTTTGATTATATCCTTCAAAAAACCCACTTTCCTTAGTTTTTGTGCATTTCAACTTGACTTTCAATATTTCTAGGACAACCAATGCCCAAGTTAGGCATTTTCCACTGTGTGAGTTATAGGAACTGGGATTTGGCCCTTAAGTGGTCATGGACTTGGCCACTTTAGAGCCACCTTGTCTTCAAACATTTATTCCTTTGTGGAAGTAGTGGTCAATTGTTCAAAAAAATTTGATCTTCATGTTGCGGGTGAAGTAAAATATTGTTCTCAGACCAACACTCTCAAGGGTGTTAATTTTATTGTTAACAAATACATTGATCAGGATGGGGTCCTCTTTGTTCCAGGGATGAGGGTTAACTTTATCTTGGTATTAGACTTGGAGGATGCAGGGTATTCAACATTTCTCTAGAGGGGACATGTGTACATATTTCCAAATAGAGATGATCTGGTACATGTTTATATATACTCGCAGAGAGAGATACTGATAGATCCACATTTGATTGGTTATCGGTTCAGTTAGATGTACAATATTAGTGCACAACCCATGGTTGATGAGTCGAATGAGGAGTAGGAGGATCCTAAGGCTGCAATAGTGCCAAGGTTACAGTCTCGAGCTTCGATGGAATAAAGGGAGTCTCTTTTGAGTACCGACACGAGGCTTAAATAGTATGAGTGGACCGATGCTCAATATTAGAGAATGGATTCTCCTAGGAGCTCAGGGTTCATGGTGGATGCTAGGAGGTTATCTTCATATTCGAGCTCAGTGCAGGTAGTAGTGTTAGTTCTAGGTTCAGAGGGAGATCCTACTGCGAACAATGTGATGGATTTGAGTACGAGACCTGATGATGATGGCAGTGAGTACCTCCCTCTCTAAGAGGGAGTGTTATCTATTTTATCTCTGGAGGAACTCTGCATGGTTTTGTCTTGTATGTGGAAGTGACCATGCACTAGCTAGGCTAATTGACTTTGTAATGATGTTTTATAAAGTTGTTTTAAAGTGACTCTTATGTAATGTGACATTTGATAAAGTATTCCATTGTTTTATTTTTTATAAAGTGACTTTATGAGATAAAGTGCACTTATTTCATAAAGTGAATAATGACTTTATTAAAAATTAAATGTAACTGATTTTGGAGGGAAAGTATCTCAACCATTTAACATGTAAATACAAGATTAAATATTGGCCTTTGGATTTAGGGATTGGGGAAGGTGACAAGTCACTTTCTATTTACAAGAGCTAGCCTAGGGTAGTGTGCAAAACAAGGAAAACATTTTCCAAGAGTGAGAATTTGGCAAGTTTATTTTCATAGAGAGGGAGAAATTTCTCAAGGAGTGGACATGAATCCCAAGGAGGGAATTGTAGTGGGGATTTATCCCCTACTATGTGCAAAATCACCTACCTTAGATCAACCAGACCATATGGTATAGCTCATGGTGCGAAGGATTTCTCAACTTCGACTTGTAACAAAAAAATAATAATAAGAAGTAACCATAACAATAGTTTTTATGATTATATATATATATATATATATATATATATATATATATATATTAACTAATAAAAACAAGAACAAACATACCTTTCAATATGGTCCATTGTAGCCATTTGGGGAAATGGTCCACCTGTTCCACAGCCTAGTTCTCCGGTCATCTCCATTAGTGGTTTTCACAAAAGGGGGAATGAATCCAAGTGGGTATGGAGCAAGCTCAACATACACCGTGGGAATAATATGGAAAAAATATGGGAGCAATCATGAAATGTGAAAAGTAATGTCATGTAATGTGATCCAAAAGTGTTTTTGGGGGGGCCTTCACAATGTATTTATAGGATGATCCATGGTTTAGTGATCCATGGTATTTTATTGTGCATGGTATTTATCTATGGTTTTTGACCCATTATAATTTTAGGGATTTTTGGTCCTTTTTGGAGAGAGTGGGGATAAATCACAATAAATTCTCAACTTCCATGTATTTATGGGGGAAGGAATAATAATTTTTTGGACCATTTTTGGTGGAATTTAATTGTGAAGGTCAAAATGAAGGGAATAATGGTGGGATTATGATGTATAATTATGTTTGGAACATAGAGAGCTAGGTGAATTTTTTTGGCATTAACAGATTTCCTCCTAATGTGTGAGGGAAAGAGCTCATCGTATGGCCGATAGACATCATAGGATCAAGGGAGAAATGGTGCAATTGTGTAGAGACTGGAGAGGGCCACATATGAGTGGAGTTTCCTCATTCGAACTGCAGTGGATTTTGGTTTGTATTTCTTCTAAAAAATGGACGAGGTACATATAATATCATACATGTATATGGACGAGGCAGGAATACCCATGCTCGTAACAATATCTCAATATAA
The DNA here is from genome assembly GCA_001517045.1 of Pseudotsuga menziesii. Classification (NCBI taxonomy): domain Eukaryota; kingdom Viridiplantae; phylum Streptophyta; class Pinopsida; order Pinales; family Pinaceae; genus Pseudotsuga; species Pseudotsuga menziesii. Next base: position 66,158 of record LPNX010650640.1, read on the forward strand.
AATAGAGATTAAGGCTCAAACAATGGGAGTTGATCAATACATATATACAATTGGTAGTACATAATGGTGGCCTAAATGGGAGGCAGAATACACATACCGATATGAAGAGATGGTACATAGGAACAATGGCATTCTCATGGAATGCAATATATCAACAATGGATGCTTTGCTGGAAATGGAGGTGTACACAACTGTATGAACTCAATGGCTGAGAGTCAGAATCTATATGGTACAATAAACAACATCATGTACTGTAGATACATGGGAGCATGCCACTCAAGAGATTTCGAACATTGTTTCCAACGCATCCCAGAAGTCATAAGGGACATGAAACTATATGGGTCCTAAGAATAGACTCACTAATGTGCTAGATGTAGGTGATAACCGAGGTGTTCGACCTAATAATGAAGAAACCAATACCCTGTATGAATATCAACAATGCGATGATGGAGTTGAAGTCTAGCACGTGAGACACAACCAATCCAAAACACACTAAGGAATCCTTTCAAGTGGTCTAAGGAACTCATAAATGAGGTGGATGAAACCAGAGTATAGGGACCTTTGGGTCTATCCTCTGGAATAGATGTGTTGACGTCAACAGAGGGAGACCTACAAATACCAATGAAATTAGGTTTCCTTGATAGAAGTGTGAGGGGAATAATAAGAGATGTGGAACAGTTAGGGGACTGAGACACTGAATGGGGAACAAGGGCAGGGGAGTACAGTAGGGATGATCTAGAAGTAGATGATACTCACTAATGGGGATGGAATCATAGTTGTGGAACCAGGGATATGACTGCAATGTGGAGATACTTGGGGAAGTAACTGGACAAGTAATATCCAGGGGATCCAAGGGAGACACATCACAGAGTACTCTGAACAAAGGAGACTCAATGGGCGAATGCTTCCATAATGTGAGACCATATGTAATATGTTGGGGCACCTAAAGGAATCGTTTGGTACTTATTCATAGTTTTAGGAGCTTGAATAAGGGATAGAAGTATGCTCAGTATGATACTATATCGTGGATTTTTGTCGATCCTGAGACGGTAAATGCTCAATGGTGTTTTCATGTTTAGAGAGTATGAAAATAGGAAGAACACTCTAGTGGGGTCTCTTTAACATACAATAGTCTCCTAAGTCCGAAAAGAGATAAAAGTGTGCAAAGGAGAGCTCTCCCAATTGAAAGGGGCATAGAGACTTCTTTTCCGTAGGTTGTGCAACCAGGGTGAAAAAGGTTAAACCTATACTAATTGGACGATCATTCAAATACATTTATGAGGATGAATCAAACCAAGTTTGATTGGAAATATTTTATTTATGAGAGGGTTGGAAAAGAGTTTAAAACAACCCATAAATGAGATTTTTCATATAGTACGGTCCCAATGTTCAACAAAGCATAAAAGGATACAAAGGGAAACATTCCCAGCTGGAAGGTTCCAGGATGGTCCTTTTCATTAAATAGTCTACGTAGTCTGAAAAAGGAGATAAACAGGGCCACATAGATGCCCTTTCAAATACTTTAACAAGTGTGAAAGGAAGAAAGTGTGATCAACAATCTTTACATTCTTTTAGGAGTTAGAAAAGATCTTAACAGAAACTCCGTAATGGTCTGTCAAGCAAGGAGGAAGTGTTCGATGTACCAAAAGGGGTGATTTTGTGAACATGGTTAATATGAATAATAGTGGAACATTAGTGGGGCCTCCTTATGGGACTATGGATGTGGTAAAATAAGTCCAAGTTTGTAGTATGGATGGAGTGGGTGGCTCATGATCATGCCAATACATACAAAGTTTGATTCATGTGGTGGTGCGCAAATCAAGGTGACTATGGAAAATGGACCAGAAAATCATAGGGAGAGCATGAGGTGTGGGTCTCGTTAATAGAAAGAGGACATAAAACTGAACTTGTTTGTGCGAATGACATGAAAAACGAGCGTCAAATGACTTGGTGATGCACAAAAGAAAAAGTTCACCAAATGGAGGCCTATGAATACGGGGGACCACATGACACATGTCATCTTCACTGTGTAGTGTTGAGTTGGAATAGAGGGCCCCAAAGAACAAATATTGATTTCTTTTGATCGGATTGATGAATTTTTTATTTATGAGTTGCAGGTAAGAGCTCTCGCCGAGCCCACCAATTTCAATGTTTAGTTTTGATTTTTCTCATTCTGGGGGCCATGGCCGAGCCTGAAGGGTTCTCGGGGCTGGGTCACACTTTTTGAGGGAAAAGGAATTACCTAGGTCTCAATTATTGAGCAGACAAGTGCAACCCAATCACATCTATCGAGGAGACAATTGCGACTTGAGTCACACCTGCTTAGGAGATAGGTGCAACCTAGGAGCACATGTCAAGCATTTTTGTGTGACTTGGGTCACACAAAAAGGCCCGATAAGAACGACCTAACAAAGAATGGGAATTTTTGTGTAACTAGGTCTGACTGGGACTTTTTGGATGTGCAGGATTCCTCAAGTCAAATGGCGAGAGAAAGACATCGGGGCTCTCAGGGATGATGTAGAGGACGATGGAGTAATGCAAGATATGCTTGCCCAATGTGGGCTGCTGAAGTTCTTTCAGATCCCCTTTATGCATTCAACAAAGCTGTTAATGAAGAAGATGATGAGTTTTTGGGATCAAGACTTAGAGTGTTTCATCATCCAAGGTGAGCGACTGGAGATCACCCTCCAAGATGTGTATTTTCAGACTAGCCTCCCATAGTTGGGCGTGATCGGCGATACCACAGCAAATATTTCGAGGGCGGTGTTGATGGATGACCTATGCGCTAGGAATTATTATTCCTAAACGTATGTGCATATACCATACCTATTAGTGTGTTACATCAAGAGTCTAGAGACTCAGGAAGTAGCAGTGATGGTGTTGTGGATACTGGGATCAAAAGGTCCGCACAAGATATTAGGTGATCAAATTTTGATGGTCGAGAGTGTGCTGAGGGGCACCTACTATGGGTGGGCCCAGATGTACTTGAAAATGGTTCAGGGTGGGATGAACTAGGCCATATTAGTGGGTGGGGATTTTTGTTTCCCCTCCTTCATGTGTTCATTTTTATTTCAGCATCTACCTACACTGTGACCGCATATGGCGGTGCGTGAGGGGGGACCTTGGGAGCCTCACATGAGGATATGGTGGGAGATTATGATCATGGAGGGAGGCGGCCTTGTGGGGCATTTCTTTACCTAGGATATTTTTCATAGCAGAGACAACTTCTTGTCCTCATAGAGGACTATACATACACAAGGATGGACTACCTAGGAGATCTGAAGATGTTTCGACCTCTAGGATAGGTCTGGCGACTGAATGGTACATATACATGAATCTTTGTGATTTCATTCATATATAGTTTATTAGCATAGTGGTAGCTAGATCATGTGTGATAAATACTGATGACATACTATGTGCATGTGTAGATGTGGGACTGCACCCTCCAACGGGGTACCAACAACGCAGGGAAAGGGTGGAGGGGTTAGATCCACCCGCTCATGGGAAGAGCAGGTAGAATATTGTGACATTGGACTCACTCTAGCTAGACATGGAGAGGTTGTTGGAGGGGATCATCGATGATGGGTGGTAGTACCTAGATGACGATCTGATCATTGCGTGCTATAGGGCTCCTTCGGATTGGATCTATGTCATGAGGAGGATCGCAGTTGTTGCTGAGAATGTCAAAGCAGAAACACAGGGTGATGTGCCGATGGAGGAGGAGAGATCCGATGAGGAGGAGGACTCAAATGAGGACACAAATTCATAGGGGGATGACTTAGACTAGGATATTGTGATGTTTCCCCCAATACATTTGAGCATGGGTATTTTTGTATGATGTATATGACGAGAAAGACTATAGTGCCTCTCTTTTTGTATGGAACATGATTATGATATTTATGTACATGGATTCACATTTTTGTGTTTGTATGAGTTGTTATGAGTCTCTTTTTATGATGATGACTATGCCTATATGATGTATATGACATATGTATGCATGACTATATGATGATGCATGATGTAGTGTATTTCCTATATGCGGTGATTGATGTGCCACTCTAGAACGTCATTATCCATTTGGTCTGCTACACTGTTGAGAGTTATGGGAACATGCATGAATGAAATGGATTCAAAATGTCTAACCAAGTGTCTAGTGCGCAGAAACTTTTGAATGAGGTAGGGATTGCATACCTAGTAGCAGTTATTAAACTAGGCGATAAGCAGTTGGGAGTCTAAGAAGACATCAAGGCGACAAATAATGAAGTGAAGGGCGATCGTTAGGATACCAGCGACACCATCGTACTCATCCTGGTTGTTGGTATCAATACCAACACACATTCCATCGATATGGATAAACTCATGTGATGAGGAATAAATGACCCATGTAGCCGAGGTGATATTAGGATACCATCAACTTACGCTGTCAGCAAAACCAACATAGCAAGGAGAGGTAGGATCCATATGGAGAAATCAAGGAAATAAAATGTGAGAATCATGGTAAAAATGATGTAAAACAAGAAAGAAAAACAATGATACAAGGGTATGCATGGTGAGCTACTTCAGGCATATAATCTCTTAAGGTAGAGCCCATTGCGGGGATTATTCAAGAGGCGACCATTGGAGTCGACAAGGAGGTATGCCCCCTTTCCGAGACATCGATGGATGACATAAGGGCCATACCACATGGATTCGAGCTTCCCTTTTCCAGTGTTATCATGGGATTGGTCATAAACAAGGACTAGATCCTCCTCGCTAAAGGTACACAGGTGGACGTGGGAGTCATAATGGGAATTCAAATGAGTCTTAGTTTCTTCAATCAGTTGGAGAGAAGTACGATGGTCCTCATTGGTTTGTTAAAGCATAAGTAGGAATTTTTCTAATGGTGAAGTATCAGGTAGAAGTTCGATGACAAAGCAGAGAGATGGAATCTGGAATTCAATGGGAAGAACTGATTCTATACCGTGGACTAAGTGAAATGGGTTAAAATAGGTGGCCATTTTAGTCAATGTCTGGTAGGTCCTGAGGGCAGAAAAGAGAAAGTGGTGCTAGTTGGACTTGTGTTTGTCCAACATTCATTGGAGCATGGTTTTGAGGATCTTATTGATAGCCTCAACTTTCCCATTTCCCTAAGGGTAATAAGTAGAGGAATACTGGTGTTCAAACTTCAACATGGCGAAAAGCTATGTCCAGACAACATCCTCGAAATGAGAACCGTGGTCTGAGACTAACCATTGGGGGACATCGAAATGAGTGATAACACAGTGAAAAGGGAATAGTTTCGTAGTATCATCCTTACAATTGAAAGTAGGAATGGCTTCATCCCATTTGTTAAAGTAATCAATGACCACAATGATGTATTTATGGTCTTGGGTTGAAGGAGGGTTACAAGTCATGAAGTCAATCTCCCATTTGCAAAGGGACTGAATTTGATGAAAGGATGTAGTAGTGCGGGAGGTGTACTTTCCTTTGGGGAAACGATCTGGCAATTGTGACAGTGTTTAACTGCATGCACGCAATCAACAAAGATGGTGTGCCAAAATTAATTGGCGTGGAGAATCTTTTGAGTGGTAGCCAAACCAGAGAGGTGGCCACCACATGCTCCACTATGATAGTCATTCAGGAATTGTTTGGATTCATCGTGGGTGCGGCAATGACACAATATGGTGTGCCAAAAATAATCGACATGAAGAATCTTTTGAGCGGTAGCCAAACTAGAGAGGTGGCCACCACATGATCCGCTATGACAGTCATTCAGGAATTGTTCGGCTTCATCATGGGTGAGGCAATGACATAGTATGGTGTCGACATCGTGGTAGTACAAGACATCACTAATAAGGATATATTGAGTAGCTTGGTTTTGGATGTGATAATGATCTTCATGGCTTAAATGGGGTCCAAATTTTTTCATGCACAAGTAGAGGAGGATGCCCCCATACCATGGATCTTCTATAGAGATGAAGAATAAGGATCCATCAAGAAGATTTATTGTGATAGGGGGTGAGGTAGATGACGAGGGGAAGTATGCCATTAATGAAGCTAACTCCAAAGCTTTAGTGCTTTTGGGTGTGATGAATTCTAGGTCATACTCTTGGATAAAAAAAATCCACTTGGAAGCATGGCCTTCGACAAGCTGATGACTCAAGAGATAGCGCATGGGGTTGGAATCAACCACAACTCAAGTTCGACTCAAGAGAATGTAGTGACGTAGCTTCTGGACCAAAAAGGCGACAACAAGGTCAATCTTCTCTTTGTGGGAGTAACGTAAAGGTGGTTAAGCAAGTTTATGCCTTACGTAATATATCATATGCTCTTGACAAGCATCGCCTTCTTGGACCAGGACTCCAGCGATAGAATTTTCAAATGCCGACAAATAGAGGATAAAATCCTGGGTGAAGTTGGGAGGAGACAACAGTTGAGCAAAATTCAGAGCTTGTTTCAATGCATCAAAAGCACCTTGTGCATACTCATCCCATACAAAAGGAATGTTGGTATGGAGTAAGCATAATAATCCATGGAATTTCATCACATAGTCCAGAATAAACCGGTGAAGGAAATTAGCCTTGCCTTCAAGGCTCTACAATTGGTGCAGACTACGTGGAGGAGGAAGATTTACGATGGATTGAACCTTCAAAGGATCTAAGAAATTCCCTTTGTGAGACACGATGAATCCTAGTAAGAGGTCAGCTGGGACACAAAAGACACACTTGATGGGGTTCAAGTGGATGTTATATTTGTGAAGTTGCAGGAAGACTTGCTGTAAGTCATCAAAATGTAGAGAATGATTCTGAGATCGAGCTGTGAGTTCGTATAAATAGACAAAGATAATGTGAATGAGGTCACGGCCCAATGAAAGCTGTCTCCAACATTTTTGAGGCCAAACAACATGACAACATACGCAAACGTTCCCCAGGGGGTAGTGAAAGCGGTTTTGTACTAATATTCTTTGCGAATTTGAATTTGGTTATAACCAAAAAAACAGTCCATGAAGGAAAATACTTCATGGTCGGCACAAGCATCAATGATATGGTTAGTAAATGGAGTAGGCAAGATTTATTTGGTACAAGTGAAATTCAAGTCATGGAAGTCATTACAGACATGAATGGTACCCTATTTTTTATTGACGGGAACAGGATTGGAAACCCAAGTGGTATACGATATGGGGTATATGAAGCATGATTTCTGCATTTTCTCGATCTCAACTTTGATAGCAAGGGCATTTGATGGGTGAATGGGACATTTATTTTGGTGAATGGGGGAAACATCATTCCAAGTATAGATACGAAGTTTGATGATGGATGGATCAAGCCTAGGAATCTCGGTATGAGACCAAGTGAAAATATCATGAAACGCCTCAAAAAGTGTTTTGTATGAAGTGACTTATGCAGGGGAGAAATACGCTTCGAGTGTAATATCTTCAACTGTCCTGATTCTGGTTGATATATAGACCTTAATGGTTGGTGAAATTTTATCCATGTTACCTTCTTCAAAGGAATCAATTGCCAAGATTTGGTTTTTAAACCAAACGACACTTCCATGGATGAAGTCTTTTGCTTCGATAGAGAATTGATCTGACGATGAAGAAGGTTTATCGAGGATGAAAAATGAGTGATGGTGCAAATCATCCCAAGGATATTTAGGAGTCTAAATAGCTTCAAGAATCTCCTTGTCATTGTGAAAGTAGCGCGTGGATAGATAATATGGATCTTCTATGGTCAAGGAGGGGGAAGGACTATTGGAGCTAGAGATCATGTAAATGGTGTTAGTGGTGTCCGAGGAAGAGGTTGTAGGGTGGATCTCTATTGGTAGAGTGTTTTGGAGATAAGTAGTTGCGCAACATCCTCAAGGATGTTGTGCAAATACAAATATGTTGTGCAAGGCGGAACATGGTGTGCAAGGCAAAATGACCACATTTTGTGGACTTTGGTCATATTTTGGATATTTTGGTCATATTTTGTAGATTTTGGTCAGTGTTTTGTAGATTTTTGTCCAGGTAGTTAGGAAGTTGACTTAAGTGCACCAGCAATGTAAAGGAGCAAGCCTATAAATAGATTTAGGATTGCAAATATTAATTCTTCTCCGGTTGGTTGTTGTTGGAGATCAAGCTTAGGCCCGTCTTTTGATCTTGAACCTATTCGCGAGTTGTGTTTCGATGTGAGATCTAAACTGAAGAGATGTTTTTTGGGAACCTTTGTTTTGCTACAAATATTAATATGACATGATGGAGATTGGACAGAAACATTGTGTCTTTTGCATCTTCCTGTTTTTCCTATTTTTTGTGATGTGAATGTGAATGAATATTGCATTACTATGATTATCTCTGTATGATGCGATGATTTCCTATCATGAATGATGATATATTGATAGATATGTTTATGCATCGGTATTTTTATTGCAATCTAAGTATGTTGATCTGATACACTGAATGACAATATGAATTTGTTAATAGTTGGAGCTGCTAAATGGTGATGCGATAAGTTTGATAGTAGATGCACAATCCTCTTTCTTACTGTAGAACCTTGGTTTTGATAGTTCTCCCTCGAACATCTCGAGTGAGAATTCATTTTCTCTGTAGGTGTTGTTGGATAGGGTAAAACCTGTCTTGGCCGGTGCTCAGGGAGATCGTTGTGTTTCAGGTGTCGACTATGACTGAACACCTGTCGATGAATCTATGTCAACAAATGGTTCTGTTGCTGGGACCTTAGTGCAAAGAGGAAGGAGGACATGTTGTGGCATCCAATGAGACCAGAAGTTAAAGATTAGTTTGACCAGAAGGTATGGGAATTTGCTGAGAAAGAGAATTAGAACCCTGGAGTAATAAAATAGAAGTGGTTGGAGAGGCACCTGTATTATGATCTACACGAGTACTTTTTCTCTAAGTTTTTGGTCATCCTATATGAATGGTTAGCATGATGGACCTATCGAAATTTCCAAGGAGGAGAACCAATTGGATGGACCCCAGAACTGATCCAGCAGCTACAGGAGGTAGACAACAAAGCATTAAGGGTTGTTGAAGTTTGGCTCGGCATCATCTTGGAGGGATACATCATTGAGTTTGTAGTTGATATAGTTAAATCTTACAGCGACACAGAAAGGGATTTCTTCAATGGACCAAGAGGTAGGTTTATGTTATCATTGCAATTTCCTGTTAAGATGCTTATCTATGAAAATGGCATATTGAAGATGAACTCGACCGAGAAGAGCCCTAGTGTGCAGAGGCTGCGGGTATAAAGGAGATGAGGTTTGGATGGAATGATACGGGGTAGATGGATGGAAGTTACGATGGGAATGTGAGGGAAGTTGAGGAAGGAAGTGGTCTTATGTGAGGAGGGGCAAGGTTTCTCCAAGAGAAGAGGAAAAGGATAGGAGAGACTCTTGCTGCAACCAAAATGCGAGGCCACTAGAGAATACCACATGGGACGAATAAACCCTACAATGACGAAGGAGATGACCAGGATATGCCTGATCCCGAGGAAAGACTGACTGAAAGAAACAATGTACCCACACCTTCGTGCACTACGCCGCACTCAGGAAGAAATACTAGCCACAACACCGACTTGTCCAACATGTCAAAAACACTCTAATAGTAGAAAATCAACGCATATAGGAAGAATTCCCAAGATGGCGGGCAATGATGTGAAGTTACCCCTTTTTCATGGGAATGACATTGAGGATCTTGAGTAATACTGGTATCTATGTGAAGTAGTTTGAACTTTCAAATAGTCTCAGGATGATGATGCTAAGAAGGGTTAGTGAGCGACGACTCTCAGGGGTCACACAATGGACCGTTTCATAAAATTTGTACAAGTTCCTACGAGGACGCCAACGAAGAATCTGGATAAAATTAGAAAAGGATTGATTGAAGAGTCCATAAAATCAAAATATGAGTTGCAATACATCATAGAGTTGAAGGAGATTAAGGAATATCCAAATGAAACTCTTTGGGATTTTGATCAGTGATTCAAGACGCTGATGGAGAGGGCCAACTTTGATATGAGTCATGTTAAACATAAGGAATGTTTCATCATAGAATTAGTACCTGTTAGAATAATCAACCCATAGTTAGCTTCCTTAGACATTAATTAATCCAATTTTTGTCTTATTTGCCTAGTTTCCATATTCCACCTTATGCAAGTTGTCCTCCACACATCCAAAGTGGTCAAACTTGCTAAATTTGAGTCATGGAGAACTTGGGAAACCACTTGGAATAAAATATGCTTTATTCCTGGCCTTCCTAGTGCATGTCTACTTTTTCTGCTTTATTGCCTTCTTTTTCTGAGTTTTAAGGCAATTGGGAAAGTTTGACGAGGTGAAGTTAACTTGTTTTTTGTCCTCATCATCCTCCATTATTTTATCCTATGAAAAGCATGTATGACTTGTCCTTCCATCATCTATTAGCTTTCCTAATTTATTTTTCCAATTTGTGAGCTCCTAGACATATTTGGAAACTGCTTTATGCACCTATGGGGGATTTGCTTAGATTTAGTAAGCCCGCTTTTGACCAAATTCGAATGGAATAATTATGCATTTGAATATCTCATGTAATTATTTATTGTGGCAGCCTATGAATTCATAGGGTTGGCTATTGTACACTCATTCAATATAGATTAGTGTTCTGCTCCATATTCAGTCTCCTTTGTGTGTAATTTGCATGTGTAATTGGCAATTTTTGTGAGTGTAATTGTTCTAACACCTAGGTTCAATTTCCACATGGTATCAAAGACTTTGTAGATCGATTTCTCTCCTTCCAATTTGTATTGCAGGTTCAACATCTTTGATTGGGAGCATTCTGCCGACTGAAGGGACAATTTCTAAGGTATGGATCAATCTCAGAAGATCATCTTGACTCCATTTAAATTATTTGAATGGAAAGCAGAGATGGAGATACTGTTGAGAGTGAAAGGCCTCTATAGAGTGACCATGGCAATAGAAGCAGAGCCCAATGTAGTTGCAGAGAAAATTAAATGGCACAACAGGAGGGATGAGGCCTATGGTCTCCCGTGTCTGACATATCCAGAGACCTCCTTTTCCATCTTGATGGATTAACATCACCAAATGAAGTATGGGATAATATTGTTGAGATTTTTGGTAAGATAGATGAGATGATGGGACATCAAATTGAAAATGGATTGATCTCCCTGAGTCCCAATAGCTTTGAATCCCTGCAACTCTATTTTTCCAAGTTCAAAGCACTTGTTTTGCAGCTAAAACAATATGGGATCGAAAAGAAGGATGACCAACTAGTTTCGGACATACTCTTGAAGCTTGGCCCTGACTATTCAATGTTTGCATCGACCTTCTATGCCACAAAGTTGACAGCTCAAGCCTAGTAAATGCCTAGCCTTGCAGATTTCATGGAATCTCTCACATAAGAACAAGATAAACTGGTGATGATGGGCACCATCAAACCTTCCAAAGACCAAGCTCTGGTTACTGGAGATTCGAGGGTGGATTAAAAAGGAAAGAAGAAATCTAAGAAGCCACCTAAGTAAAAGAGAAACAAGAACAAGTCTCTAGAGGAGCCTCAAAGGTCCAAGAAGAACCCCCAGAAGAAGAAGAACAAAGGAGAAATGAGCAAGTGCGCATACTGCAGTAAGGGAAATCATCCTGAAAGCTCCTACATGAAGAAGAAAATTGACATGCTGACCCAACTCCTAGAGAAGAATGGCATCTCCCTTCCTAACAGCTCAAAGAAGAGAGAAGGAGGATCAAATTCAGAAGACAAAGAGAGAGTTCATGCATTGGTTGCTGGCACATCAAGCTCACCTAGTTTCATCATTGATTCTGGAGCTTCAAGACATACGGTTTTGACCAAGGAGGAATTCACGTCACTTGACATGTTGAAAGGTCCACCAATTGTACTAGGAGATGACTCTCTCATTGAAAGTTTGGGCAAAGGGAGGAATGATCTTGACCATGGTAAGTTCAGCAATGTATTGTATGTTTTAGGTCTTGCCTCTAACCTCTTATTAGTGTATCAGATGACCCACACAGGGTCTCCAAATAAGGTCATATTCTCCCCTGATGAAGTTGAGATCACAGAGATCTCAAGTGGTAAAGTCATTGCAAAAGGAGTTGCAGATCACACTTCGAAGGTATACATGTTCTCACACTTCCTACCCTACTCAAACCCCTCTGCTCTTCTGATTCATGCTAATGAAGCAAGCAAGATTTTCCATGAAATATTTGGCCACCTTAATTACAAGTATCTTTCTGATCTTAGTGAAAAAGAAATGTTCATAGGGTTACCAAAGATTAAGTTTTCCAAAGGAGTCTATCAAGGTTGCATCTTAGGAAAACACCCAGAGCATAAATTTGAGAGAGCTAGTCATGAGAGAACCTCTTCACCTCTTGAGTTGATCCACAGTGATGTTTCTGGCCCATTTTCTCATATTTCAATGAGACAGGCCAAAAATGAATTGACATTCATAGATGACTTTTCCAGGTACTGCTGAGTTTACTTCCTGAAACACAAGTCTGAAGTTTTTGGCCTCTTCAAAGTCTTTAAGGCTTTGGTTGAAAACCAGTATGGGAGGAAACTCAAGGTCCTCAGATCTCACAATGGTGGTGAGTATGTCAAGTCTAAGTTCATTCAATATTGTGTAGATGTAGGTATTCATATGCAGCATTCTATCCCTTACATGCCACAACATAATGGTGTTGCTGAGAGGAAGAACAGATCACTGAAAGAGATGGCAACATGCATGATGGAGGCTAAGACTTTGCCACCAAAGTTTTGGGCCAAAGCTATAAACTGTGTAGCCTATATCCAGAATAGGGTGCCTCATAAACAGCTTGAATTTATGACTCCTTTCGAAGCATGGAGTGGGCACAAGCCAGATGTGACACATTTCAGGATTTTTGGCTCAAGGGCTTGGGCTAGAATTCCAACAGAAAAGAGGAAGGCTTTGCAGCCCCAAATCCAAGAGTGTCTATTTGTTGGGTACTCTGAAGATTCAAAAGGGTACAAGCTGATCAATTTGAGCACAAACAAATCCTTCATTGAAAGGTGTGTTCAATTCCAAGAAGAGCCCCTAGCAGCAGTGGAAGTTGGAGAATCCTCTTCACCACCAGAACCTTTGAATGTAAGTGAAGAGATAGTCGAACTTGTTGATTCTGATATGTCTGATAAGGATGATTTAATTGTAGATCCTAACAGTCCTAAAAGACCAAAATGGTCAGCAAATACCATTCATGTAGCTAGAGAACTAGCTGGAAATCCTAATGATCCTAGGAGGGCTAGATCTCAGTCTGAGAGTGCTTTGTGCATGAAAGACCCTATGTTTGCAGAGAAATGCTATCTGATGGTTGAATCAGACCCACAAACATATGAATATGTAGAAAATTATCCAAGATGTCAAACATCCATGAAATAAGAGTTTAGCTCACTCCAGAAGAACAACACTTGGGAGCTGGTTGATCTTCCCCCAGGGAGGAAGCTAGTTCAGTGTAAGTGGGTTTACAAAACCAAATTTGCTGCTGATGGTTCACCTTTGAAATACAAGGCCAGATTGGTAGCCAAGGGCTACTCACAAGTACATGGAATAGACTACAATGAGACCTTTGCACCAGTGGCAGAGATGGACTCCATCAGGCTAGCCTTAGCCATTGCAGCTTCGAAGCAGTGGGAGGTACATCACATGGATGTGAAGTGTGATTTCCTGAATGGATATCTCACTGAAGCAATTTACATGCAGCAGCCTCAATGATTTTCTACTAATCCATCTCTTGTGTGCAGGCTAAGGAAGTCATTGTGTGGGCTTAAGCAAGCCCCCAGGGCTTGGTATGCCAAGATTGATAGCTTTCTACTATCACTGAATTTTGTTCTATGCAAGTCAGATCCAAATGTCTATTTGAAGCTGATTCATGGTTCATTAATGATCATTGTTTTGTATGTTGATGACCTTCTCATTACATGAAGCTAAAAGGATGAAATTGCTTCCTTGAAGGATGCAATGAACCATGCCTCTCAATGACTGATTTGGGCTTATTGAGCCAATTCTTGGGGCTCGAGATTGCTCAAACCAAAGATGGAATCAAAGTGCATCAGTCCAAGTATGCGTTGGATTTGCTAAACAAATTGAACATGAAGGATTGCAAGTCAAGCAAGACTCCTTTCCTTTCAGGAGTTAAGCTTGAAGAAGCTGATTCTTCACCTATGGTAAACAATACATTGTATAGGCAATTGATTGGATGTTTGTTGTATCTTACACATACTCAACCTGATATTTCTTATGCAGTAAGTGTGGCTTAAAGATACATGGATCAGCCTCATGAGATCCATTGGAGAGCAGCCAAAAGGATCCTTAACTTTGTTCAGGGAACAAGGACTCATGGGATCCTCTACAAAGTGAAATCTGATCTTGATTTGATTGGGTTTATTGACAATGATTGGGCAGGTGACAACAAAGATCGAAATTCAACATCAGGATATGTGTTCATGCTTGCTGAAGGACCAATCAGTTGTTCAAGAAAGAAACAGAGTGCCATTGCACTCTCATCTACAGAAGCAGAGTACAGAGGAGTTGTAAATGCAGCAACTCAATGTCTATGGTTGCAGGGGTTACTTGGCGAGTGTGGCTTCGAATCATAATACTCAACTACTATCTATTGTGATAATAAGAGTAACATTCAAATCTACAATGATCTAGTTTAGAGACAGAGAACCAAACACATTGAGATCCATATGCACTACATCAGACAGCTTGTGCATGATGGCACCATTCACCTACTCTTCTGTTCATCTTCAGAACAAGTAGCATATATCTTCACCAATTTTTTTTGTGAGAAGAAATTCAGCAATCTCAAATCACTTCTGGGGATTTCTGATCACGCTGTGAAGCATGAGTGATGACAAGATTTTCAAATTTTGTTTTACTGTCCATGTTTAAGGGAGGATTTTGCCCACTGGGTTTTTTCCTCTTTCCTTGGTTAAATGGACATGCAGTATGTAAAGGGTGACTAAGCCTTGTTTCTAGGCCCTATAATTTTCTGATATTTTACTCATAATTCAGGCTTAAGGGGGGGTGTTAGAATAATTAACCCATAGTTAGCCACCTTAGACATTAATTAATCCAATTTTTGTCTTATTTGCCTAGTTTCCATATTCCACCTTATGCAAGTTGTCCTCCACACATACAAAGTGGTCAAACTTGCTAAATTTGAGTCATGGAGTTCTTGGGAAACCACTTGGAATCAAATCTATTTTATTCCTAGCCTTCCTAGTGCATGTCTGCTTTTTTTGCTTTATTGCCTACTTTTTCTGAGTTTTAAGGCAATTGGGAAAGTTTGACTAGGTGGAGTTAACTTGTTTTTTGTCCTCATCATCCTCCACTCTTTTCTCCTATGAAAAGAATATATGAGTTGTCCTTCCATCATCTATTATCTTTCCTAATTTATTTTTCCAATTCGTGAGTTCCTAGACATATTTGGAAACTGCTTTATGCACCTATAGGGGATTTGCTTAGATTTAGTAAGCCTGATTTTGACCAAATTCGAATGGCATCCTTATGCATTCGAATCTCTCATGTAATTATTTATTGTGACAGCCTATGAATTCACAGCATTGGCTATTTTACACTTATTCAATACAGGTTAGTGTTCTGCTCCATATTCAGTCTCCTTTGTGTGTAATTTGCATGTGTAATTGGCAATTTTTGTGAGTGTAATTGTTCTAACACCTGGGTTCAATTTACACAGTACCACATATCAGAATGCCTTTGATGCAACAAAATATTGTGACACAGAGTGAGGCTCTAGAGATCGGGATGAAGTTGGAGGCTTCACCAATTGGTGAGAACGGAGTTGGTATGACTTAGATTCAGTCTCAACTGGAAAACTTGATGATCCAGTTGCAAGAAATCAAGAAGGGGAAATAGCATCATGAAGAAATATGGTGTACTCGATGTCGTGTGGAAGGACATCATAAATATCAGTGCCCATAGTTTCGAAACTACTTACTGTCAGGAGCTCCCAATCCATTAAGTTATGGCATCATGCCATGGTGCCACATATGCCAAGTCTATGGGAATCGACATAAGGATTGTGGGTACATGGAGAAGATGATCACGAAACCAACAAATTTGTACTACACATTTTGACGGTCTGTTGGGCATGAAGATAAGGATTGTCGAGCATATGATTTTCTCCAGGACAGAACAATGGACATGTACAATGTGAAGGGAGAATACCATCGAGCGATGCAGTAATTGTAGAAGCAGCCACAGGTGGTACATCTACCACCCCAGCCATATTTTGTACCACAGCTACAACTGCAGTTTGTTCCACCACCTCCATAGTACAACCAGATGCATATGGCTCCACAATAGCCGCAGTATACTCAACTATAGTAGTCAAATCCCCCGCAGCAACAACAATTTAATCAACCATAGTACCAGTAGCAAGGAGGATTCCGTAGAGGATTAAGGAGGAAGAAGTGGAGCTTTTGGTCGAGTAAGAGGATGAGGCCATGGACCTGTACAATGCTATAATTACAAAGTATTGGGACATTATCAAAGAGACTTCCTGAACTTGCAAGAACAATGTACTTATTGTATCGCAGCTGACCACAATGTTGAGAACTATCCACAGTTGATCGTGAAATGGTAGGAAAGGAACGTTCCACAATTGTAGAGCTAGAACCAGAAGCATAACTAGTTGTAGAACCAGAACCATAACCAGATTCATAATCAAAACTAGAATGCAAATCAGAATGTGAACCAACCAGTGAATCTGCCACCAAACCAGAACCAAGGATCGAAAGTTGCGACGATCTCAGTAGAACCCAGAATGTATGATGATGATGTTGCGGTCATTACTTATGGAGCTGTGATGACAGGGGATGATATCCCATTTCCACAAATTCGGTTGGCTAGAAAGAAGAAGGTGCAGTTCGATGTCGATGCTAAGAGGGACACATTATTTGAAGCACGTGATGCGATAAGAAGATATTTGGGTAAGTTTCCTATTTATGAAATGCCACCTACTTTTGATTCGAATTTGGTAGTAGGTCCATCACGACAACATGGTACCTTGCATAAATTATTTGAAAGTTGTTTTTGCTGGAAAAATATCCCAATTCCCTCACTAAGATTGTGAATCTATTGCATCGACCGAAAAAGGGACAAAGGAGTCCACGGTGAACTCTTTACACAAGAAAAATATGGGAAAAGAGATGCGAATGAATCTTTAGATTGGGGATTATGAGGTAGCTTCAGTCATTTTGGATCTAGGTTTGGATGTCAACATTCTAACAAAGAATACATGGAAGAAAATGGGGAAACCAAAGTTGGTTTGGTCTCCTATGTAGCTGCGACTGGCTAACCAGGATAGAGTAACACCCATTGGGTGAGCTCTGCGTCTTGCAGTGGAAATTGAGGGGATGATGAATTATGCTGATTTTGATGTTATTGAAGTTATTAATGGTAGTGGTTCATATCCTGCACTACTAGGGATTGGATGGGCCAATGACATCTTAGCGGTGATTAATTTCAAGAAGCGCGTGATGACATTTGAGAACCGTGACATTAGAGTCATATCTCTGATGGAACAAAATGAAGGAAGAAAATATGTTGAACCGATTAAGGAAGAAGTGCTAGGAGGATGGGATCACACATATAAAATCTCAAAGGATTACATCCATTAGACTATCGATGGTGAAATCGGTTAGTGCAGATCTAGCTCTGTGTCTTCAGACTATGATGATGCTTTGGAGAACTAGAAGAATCAGATGCATGAGGTATCGATATGGAAGTGTGGCCTGATTACTCAATTGTTGTGTCAAGTCACAACCAGGATTGTTGAATTTCCAGTATATGAAGGACTTCCTGAGTTGTCTGAGTGTCTAGTTGAATTTGAGGATAAGGTGTCAAAATCATAGAGATTGTTGGCGTTGGATGAAGCGTTGAAGGCTACCCCAACACGTTGGTGGTCGACACACAAGAACTCAATGAATGGGTGGTCATAGTGCCATAGGTTGATGATAGTTTTCTTTGACGAAGCATAAAAGTACCACGTAGAGAGGTATGATGGGAAAAATGATCCCAACAATCATCTTCTTGCATGTCAAACCATGTGGGTATCACGAACAAAGGATGAGTGGGTACATACTTTTGTACACACGTTTGATGAAATGATGCAATTATGGTATGTATTAGGTGAATTGCACAGATAGATCACTACCTAGGAAGAGTTAACAATTTACTTCAATCACACCTTCAGTTTCGTGGATACCAATATAGCTATTCATAATGCACTGCAGCACATCCACGATGTTGTTCTAAAGGACGTAGTTCTAGTTGCATATCCAGTGGATCTACATGAAACATGTCCAATACAGTTGATGATGGAGTGCTATAATGTAGCAGGAGTACCATATGATGGTGATGATCCATAGAACATCAATATTCCATATGCATAGGGAAATCGAGATGTCATATCACCTAACGTACCGATGGATCCAATGAATCAACCATTAAAAATTTGAAAGGTAAACATTGGGACATAGGAGAAACCAAAGTTTGTGAATGTTGGGGACTACTGGGATGAAGAAACCATGGTGAAGATCACATATCTATTACATGAGTTCCAATATTTGTTTGGTACATTTTTTTATAAGATGAAGGGGATATTGGGAGATTTGGGAGAGATGATCAAGATCCCACTGAAGCCAGATGTGAATCCTATGAAGCAGTGGTTGTGTGAGTAATTCAAACCACAGGATAATCTAGGAGTGTTAGTGGGGTACACAATTCAAATTTGGGTGCAAGATTCATCAAAAACCATCAAATTACAGTTAAATTACACACAATGATAGTTGGAAACAAGATAATTTTGGAATTTCTAACTCTGAAATTTTTATTAATAGGTTTATAAATACATCATAAGAGTTTTGAATGGATTTGGAATCCAATTGTGAGCAAAAATCCCAAAATTGCCAAATTGGCATCAAACCCCCCTAGGTGGGCCAATCTCGTCCCAAATCTCTCCAAATGGACATGAATTTCTGAAGTGGCATGGATGATGTGTTCTAGGTCAATTATTACACCTTGGACAGCATGGGTGTGGAAAATTGGATGGTTTAGAGTCTCAATGCAACATTAATTGCACCAAATCAAGCCAAATTTGGGTAAAATCCCACTCCAGCACCCCAAGTCAACTTTCATGTCCACATTCAATGAATGGGAGTGCACCCAAAATGATGGATGTGCATATATGTCTATTTGACTAGGCTGGATTACCCGTGTGGGTCATATAACCTCAACTTGACATGGCATATGTTCACCTAAGCACCCCTAGTCCACCTCATAGTGTATTAAAGCTTTAAAAAGCAATAAAATTGACTAATTAGTGTAAATAAGGTACTAATGATGGATTATTTTTCTAAAAACCTCCCTTAATCCAACAACTAAGTATGCTCACAAAATGATGAAGGTTTTGGCAACAATGGCTCAAGTCATCTCAAGTACATAATCAGAAATTACAATTTTTATTTGTCCATGTGAACCGAGGAAAGAAGGAAGACCTCATGGGAAAAATCTCCCATCAAGAATGGACATGGGGCTGGAACTGCAATGATATAACAGAAAATTACCATCCTTCACTCACCCCAAGCAAATATCTCAGGTAAGTGAAGGTCTTTTCAGTGAAATTTTTGGTAAAAATGTCAACAGTTTGCTCGATGGATGGGCAATACTGCAGTGATATCACCCTGTCCTGCACTAAGCCCCGAAAGTAATGCTTGTGAATCTCTATATGATTTTTCCTCTACCTCTGTACTGGATTCTTGATGGTATTCTGATTATCCACCCAAATGTTGGGTGGAGAATCAATTGTGACACCAAACTCTCAGAGAATTCCCTGCAACCAAACACACTGTGTTGCAACATTGACTGTTTCCTTGTATTCGGCCTCTGCTGATGAAATTGAGATGGTGTGAGTATTCTTACTTGACCATAAAATGGGACCCTCAGAAAACATTAAGACAAAACTTGATGTTGACTTTCTGTCAATTGGATCACCGGCCCAATCTGAATCAGAAAATCCAGCTAGTTGAAGTGAGGAACTAGCTGTGTAGTGTACCCCGAATTTATTAGTTCCTTGGACATACTAAAGAATTATATTTTCAGAACTCCAATGAAGCTCATGTGTCTGGTGCATGTGTCTTTCTACAGCACTCACAGCATAATACAAATTAGATCTTGTATGAGTGAGGTAGAGCAAGCTGCCCACTAGTTGCCTGTAGAGTGTGATATCCACCATTGGGAAATTGTCAAATTCATGCATTTTAATACCAGAAAGAAAGAGAGACTTGGATTCCTTACACTCAGCCATATTAAAATTCTTCATCAGGTCTAAATCATACTGTTTCTAACTCAGCATGATGCCCTTACCATTTTGCTCAATTTCTAAGCCCAAAAATTGCCTTAGCAATCCTAGGTCTGTCATAGCAAATTCATTGTGCAAAGAGTTCTTAATTTGGCCAATTGAATTGGTGCAGCAATCTATAATAATAATATCATCAACATAAATAAAAATGAACTACAAATAAACATCATTTTTCTGCAAATACACATTAGGGTCTGATTTGCATCTTGTGAAGCCAATTGAAAGCAAGAAAGCATCCATTTTTGCATACCAAGCCCCAGGGGCTTGCTTGAGTCCATGCAGTGATTTTTTCAGCCTGCATACCAATGAAGGATCGTATTGGAAACCCTTAGGATGCTTCATATATATCTCCTACTGTAGTTCACCATGCAAGAAAGCACTTTTTATATCCATGTGGTGAACTTGCCAACACTTACTAGTTGCTAGTGCAAGAACTAGTCTAATTGAGTCCATCTTTGCAACTGTTGCAAAGGTCTTTCTGTAATCAAATCCATGGACCTGAGAATAACCCTTAGCCACTAATCTAGATTTATGTTTTATATTAGAACCATCAACAACAAGTTTGGTCTGGAAGACCCATTTACATTGAACAACTTTCCTCTTGGGAGGAAGGGGAACCGATTCCCATGTATTGTTCTATTGGAGGGACTGAAGCTCATCTTCCATTGATGAATTCCATCTTGGGTCTGTACAATATTTCTGATATTTCTGTGGGTCAGAACTGATCAGAATGTAACATTTCTCAGCAATATCACTATCACTTGCAAATGAAGCCTTACTAGTTTGTGATCTAGTTTTCCTAGGCTCTTGGGGATTACCTGCCAATTCCCCAGCTGCTTACACAATTGTTTCAGCCCATTTGGGCCTAGATGGTGAGTCATCCAAAACAATATCATATTCAGTAACATTCATATCATAATTATCAGAAGAAAAAAAAAATCATTTGTCATCACTTACATCTTCGAATGGTTGAGGAGAGGAGCAATCCCTCGGTGCAAGTTTGAAATCTGGAATTGGCTCTTCTTCGAATTTGACACTTCTTCGAATTTGACACTTCTTTAAAAAAAGAATTTTTCAGTGGATGTGTCAAAGATATTGTACCCTTTGGTTTCCTCACCATATCCAACCATGAGACACTCCTTGATTTGTGGCTGCAAGGATTTCCTCTTCTCTGAAGGGATTCTTTCCCATGCTTTTGTCCCGAATATCCTGAAATTTGAGACATCTGTTTTTTCACCAAACCATGCCTCGTAGGGTGTCATCCCTTTCAATAATTTGTGGAAGGATATATTATGAATGTGAGAAGCACAACTTATGGATTCAGCCCATATCTTGGGATTAAGTTCCCTCACTTCTATCATGCAAGTTGCCATCTCTTTGAGAGATCTATTTTTTCTCTCTGCCACACCATTTTGTTGTGGTGTGTAGGGAGTTGAGTGTTGCATTTGGATGCCACACTCCTCATAAATTTGCTGTAGATTTTTATTCACATATTCCTTTCAATTAGCAGTCCTAAGGACTTTTATCTTCTTCCCACTCTGATTCTCTACTAGTGCTTTCCAAACTTTGAGTTTCTCAAACACCTCATATTTCAATTTCATAAAATACACCCAGAAAAATCGAGAGTAGTCATCAATAAATGTAAGCACATACCTAAATCCATAATATGAGGGAGTGGGTAGTGTACCAATCAAATCAGAATGAACCAATCCAAGTGGTGTGATTCTCTCCTTTCCTTCCCCGCCTCGTAGCTCTACTCAGGATGCTTCCCAATCACACATCCAATACATGCTCCAGTAGATGGTCGAATTTGTGGAAGACCTTCCACCATTCCTTCTTTGTGCAATGTTTGGATATATCTGTAATTCATGTGGACAAACCTCTCATGCCATAGTTTGGAAAATTCATTGGCATGTGAGTGAAGTACTTTATCCCTAGAAGTAGGGAGGAAATTAGAGAATTTGTACATTCTCTCATGATGATCAACATACCCAACTGCAACAACTTGGTCTGTTGAGATTTCATAAATCTCTGAAGAGTCAGGAGTAAATATTACTCTCTTTGGCTCTCCTGTATGGGTCATCTAGTAGACTGACAGCAAATTTGCTGCAAGGTCCGATACATACAGTACATCATTGAAGAACCCATGGTCTAAATCAATTCTCCCAATCTCTCTAGTCTGGAGTTCAGAATCATCTCCTATTCGAACTCATGGAGGAGAAGAAATATCTCTTGGATACCATATGCCTGGAAGCACTAAATCAATAATAAAGGATGAGGAATTAGAAGTACCTGCCACCAATGCATGACATTTCTCCTTGCCTTCACTTGAACTGGAGTTGCCATCTTTCTTCCTAGCATTATCAGGAACTGGAATGTTGTTCTTCTCCAGTAGTCGCGTCATGGTGTCTATGGTTTTCTTCATGCATGAGATTTTTGGATGTCATCCCTTGTGGCAATAAGAGAATTTGGCCTTCTCTTTTCCTTTCTTCTCCTTTTATTTGGGTGGATTTGTAGATCCCTCACTGGATTTGGGTTTTTATGATTTCTTCTTGTCCGACAACTTCGAATTCTTGGACTTGGGTTTTCCCTTTGCTGAATTCGAAACCCCCACTTCTAGTGATTGATATTTGGTATTGATGGAACCCATTTGGACCAATTTGTCTTGCTCTTGAGTGAGTGACTCCATGGAATTTTCTAGACTTGGCATTTGCCGATTTCGAAGGGTGAGTTTGCCTGAGTGAAATGTGCTCACAAAGACTAAGAACTTTGGCCCCAACTTTAAAAGTATAGACAAGATCAATTGATCTTCCTTCTTCTCAGTCCCACATTGTTTTAACTACAATAAAAGTGATTTGAACTTGGTGAATAATTCCTGGATTGTATCATAGTGCACTGGGCTCAAGCTTATCAGCTCATTCTCAAGATGGTGACCATGTAGCTCATTAGTTTTTCCAAATAGAGACTCAAGCTTCTCCCAAACCTCCTTTGGTGATGTCAAACTGTTAAGGTGGAACACCAAATCTCTTGAGATGCTCAGACACATCAAACCATATGCTTCATCCAATTCGTTAAAATACTTGGCTTTTTCTACAATAGAATTTGGTTCCACTTCAGTGCCCATGGTAACTCTGAAAAGCCCCTTGGCTCTCAATTGAATCACCATCTCTTCCTTCCATTCAAAGAAGTTGAAGGGTATTAGCATGATGTGGCTAGCCTCCATTCCTATCTGTGCTGATGGTGGTGAAATTGCTAACTGGTTTACACTCAGCAATTCAATTTTATCTGGAATTCACTAACAAAGCAACTCAAATCCACTAAGAATTTGGTCTGCAACTCAAAAATCTCCAACCAGATTTGATACCATGTGAGAAAATTGAACCAGAAAGTGAGTAATTTGAATCACAGGAGAATCTAGGAGTGTTAGTGAGGTTCACAAATCAAATTTGGGAGCAATATTTAGCAAAAACCATCAAATTACAATTAAATTACACACAATGATAGTTGGAAACAAGATAATTTTGGACTGTATAAATCTGAAATTATTATTAATAGGTTTATAAATACATCATAATAATTTTGAATGGATTTGGAAGCCAATTGTGAGCAAAAATCCCAAAATTTCCAAATTGGCATCAAACCCCCCTAGGTGGGCCAATCTCATCCCAAATCTCTCCAAATGACCACGAATTGCTGAAGTGGCATGTATGATGTGTGATGGGGAAATTATTACACCTTGGACAGCATGGGTGTGGAAAAATGGATGGTTTAGAGTCTCAATGCAACATTAATTGCACCAAATCAAGCCAAATTTGGGCAAAAATCCCACTCTAGCACCCCAAGTCAACTTGCCTATCCACATTCAATGAATGGGAGAGCACCATAAATGATGGTTATGATTATGTGGCTGGTTGACTAGGCTGGAGTACCCATGTGGGTCATAGAACCTCAACTTGACATGGCATATGTCCACCTAAGAACCCCTAGTCCACCTCATAGCGTATTAAAGTTAAAAAAAGAAATAAATTGACTAATTAGTGTAACTAAGGTGCTATTGATGGATTAGTGTTATAACAGGTCGTATTGCTTGAATACACGATACAAGGAGAGGGTCAAGGATGAGCTTGATAGAATGCTAGGTGTTGGAATAATATAACCAGTTGAGGAATCATAATGGATCAGTCCCATGGTTGTGCAAAATAAGAAGACGGGTGACATTCAGATTTGTGTTGAACTAAGAAAAATAAATGATTCATGTCTCCATGATCTATTTTCAACACCATTTACTGATGAGGTATTAGAAGGAGTGGGTGGTCAATAAATTTATTCATTCACGGATGGATTTTTTGGCTATCACCAAATTAAGATTGCAAAAGAGGATCGACACAAGACAACTTTTGTTACTTAATGGAGATGTTTTCAATACATTCTGATGCCATTTGGACTAAAGAATGTGCCTGTGATATTCTCCAGGATTGTTGTTGTTTCTTTCAAGGATTTTATTTTGAAGTTTCTGGCAGTTTACATGGATGACTGGACGGTTATTTGGTTGATAAAGGATCATCTTGCAAACCTATGAATGATGCTAGAGAGATCTCGACAACATCAGATCGCGTTAAACTTGAAGAAGAGCATTTTTTATGCCCCATTTGGGATCTTTCTGGGACATATTGTTTGTAAGGAAGGACTGTTGGTTGACCCAGCCAAGATTGTGCTGATTTTGATATTTCCCCCACCTACAAATGTGAAGCAACTTAGAGCGACATTAGGCCATACATGATACTATCACAAGTTCATAAGAGGTTATGTCGTGATTAAAACCCATAGGGAGAAGTTGATTAAGAAGGATGTGGTATTTGTATGGAGTTAGGAGTGTCAGGGCATTTTTGACACATTAAAGGCAAAGATGGCTTCCGCACCTATACTGGTTTTTCCTAATTGGATGAAGGAGTTCCATTTTCATGTTGATGCATCATCAACTATGCTGGGAGTGGCACTGACACATCTAGGTGAAGGTGATATTGATCACCTGATTTCTTTCGCTAGTCAGAAGCTGTCGTCTGTGGAGAAGAATTATACTACGACATAAAGGGAAGGGTTGGAAATGGTATATGCATTGTAGAAGTTTTGACATTACCTATTAGGAGGTCATTTCAAGATGTTCACGAATCACTCTGCTTTCAAATACCCGGTGAATAAGACTATGTTGGGGGGGAAATATGGCGGTGGCTACTTCTCTTTCAAGAGTTTGATTTTGAGATAATTGCGAAGCCAGGTTGCTTGAATGCAGGCCAAGATCACCTATCACAAATTGAGATAGGAGAAGAACCGACAAACATTGAAGATGGGCTACCAGATGCACAATTATTCAGAGTCGAGATGGTTGATGACTACTATGAGAAAATAGTTCAGTTTTTGGCAACGAGAATGACACCATAAGAGCTTACTACAAGTCAGAAGAAGGAGTTGGTTGTTCAAGCCATGGATTTCTAGTTGATCGTTGGACAAATCTATAAGTTGGGACTAGATGAGATCTTATGCGGATGTGTCTTACCACATGAACAAGGGAATATATTAGCAGAAGCACATCTAGAAGTTGCAGGTGGACACTACGGAGGTCACACTATGACCAGGAAGGTGCTTCATGTAGGGCTTTGGTGTCCAAATCTCCATGGGGATGCAACAGACTATGCGTGGACTTGTGACGTTTGTCAAAGAAATGGAAAAATGTCAAGGAGGGATGAGATGCCATTAGTACCTCAGGTGACACTGCAACCATTTCATAAATGGGCAGTGGAATCTGTGGGACCAATCAACCCACCTGGGAAGAGAACTGGTGAGTGATACATCATCACAACAATGAATTATCTGACGAGATGGGATGAGGCCTCACCATTTGTAGATTGCACTGTTGTGAAAGCAACAAGGTTCTTATTTAACATCATTGTTACTCGGTTTGGCTATCCAAATATATTGATGATCAATCAAGGGAGTCACTTTATCAATCACATGATCAACGTGTTTACATGATAGGAGCTTTAGATACAACATAAGAAGAGTACCCCTTATCATCCACAAGCAAATGGGACATTTGATACATTCAACAAAGTGTTGGAGCATGCACTCACAAAGGTGTGCAATGTAAACCGTGATGACTTGGATTTGAATATTTCAACAGTCTTGTGGGCGTATCACACCACTTGCAAAAGATTGATAGCACATACCCCATTCAAATTGGTATGATGGGAAGGAAGTAGTCATGCCAATGGAGTACATTGTTCTGAGTTTGTGCATTGCAACTGCAACAGGAATGGACGATTAAGGAGCATTAGAATAACTCCTAGATCAGTTGGTGTAGCTAGAGGAAGACTGATTTATCACAGTTTTTCACCAGCACATTGAGAAGGATCGACAGAAATATTGGCATGATCGACATCTAAAAAAAACACTTTCAATAAGGGGACCTAGTGCTAATGTATGACAACAAGTTTTCCAAACATCGAGGTAAGTTGCAGATGCATTGGTTAGGTCCATATGTTATCAATTCCATTACTACAGGAGGCACTGTACAACTACAACAGTTAGATGGTGCGATGCTACCTAAGATGTTGAATGGCAGTAGGATGAATATCTATAGGATGGACCCAGTGATAGGTGATTCTTAAGGCACTACACAAGAAGAAAACAAATCTCTTTGTTTTTGCATAAGATGGAAATTAGGAGGAGGGCGCGCTAGGGGGAAGTGGCTGCGCAAGTAGAGGAGTTAGTGTCACAGTTAGGGAGTCATGTCACAATGGCCACAGGGTCATAATTGAGTCAAATAAGCAATAAATACAATAGTTAAAATAGTTAACCAGTGATGCTCCTGGATGGGACGTGCATTAATGGTGGGTCCAACCATTGGATTGGGCGGATCAACGACAGATTGAGGTGATTAATGGAGGATTTGGTAGTAATTATTAGGATATTGTTCACACGATTGAATCGACACTATAAGAAGAGGGAAGGTCATGGTATGAATTCACCATTGTGAATATTGAGCTACGGAGTTGTTGCAGAGTTGTTATAGAGTGGATTGTGTTGTGTTGTGTAGTGCAGTTGAGTTGCAGAGCCAAGTGAGGTTGAGGTGCTGCGTTGTGAACTGGTGGGAATTTGTGAGGAATGCCAAGTGAGCCGATACATATAGAGAGTTCAAGCAGGAGAGACTTGTTGATCATAGGGGTTTCCATTGTACAAGAAACAATCAGTATGTCGATGGATTTTTCATCCATTCCTAAGAAGAAGAGAGGGGCACAGCGGCCAAAGTCACCGGTATAATAGAAGCAGTCGATCAGAGCTTCTGCAAGGGGTCAAAAAGATGTGGTCCAAACAAAAGGACTGTCGGCATCTGGGGATGAGGAATCCATAGCCTAGACTGGTGTGTCCCCTATGGAAATCCCTAGCTATGTTCCTCCATGTTGACCTAATGCGAAGCCATAAAAAATAACAAATAACTGGAGGTATCCAGTCAGGATGTTGACAATACCGCAAGGCATGCTATGCACCATGGACATCATACCCTCCATCATGAGAATAAAATATGAAGATCATGACATGCTCGCATCGACTGAGATCACCATAGATGCATTTGTACCTATGACAATGGCAGCTAGCGGCCTAGTAGTGCACATTCCACATGATTGGGCAAGAGGATTGGAGAGATGGGGGTTGTTGGGCCTCATCAACATGCCGCATTTTGGGAGGTTGGTGGAAATCCAACGCATGCACGAAACAATTGATAGCATGCTTTCATGGAGGCTATTTATGGTTGGAATGACTATTACTAGTCACCATTCCACTAATTTCATAGATTACAAGGCTACCGAAGGAGGGGCTCGACCCATCACAATATTTCTAGGGGAAATACAACAATAAAAAACTGGAGGCAAAGATGAAGAAGAGATATAACTTGCAGCGCAATGAGCATGCATATGTAGTAGACAAAATTAATGAGCAAATTATCTGCATTGCAACAAGGATTCTGAATAGCAAGGTAGTAAGAAAGAACTGAACCAACCAGTGCAATTCAAGGGTCATAGCATGCACGAAGTAGCGCGCACAAGGTGTGCAGATGAAATGGTCTTTGTTCCTAATGAACTAGTTGATAGATGATGCACTCATAGTACAGATGGGACAATGACCATTTACTTATATCTAGTTACTAATTCTGATCACGCTCGTTGCTTGGATGGAGCCCGAAGACTATTAGGGCATGGACGTTGAGGCAGTCAAAATATGCAAAGGAGAGCGCTACAAGAACCTATGGCATGTTAAAGAGTTGGAATGGCTCAAGGACTGCTCAATACAATTCTGGATGTATTGGGAGGTGCTGCAGGCGGAAGCCATGAAGATTCTGCGGTTATCAGAAGAGGCGGTAGAAAAATAACAATGCGTCGTTCGGTTTGTGATAAGGCCACATGCCATTCATGTGTAGGAGAGAAGAGACCCAGATAAGCAGTGGTTTCCCACACTTTAAAAACTATTTTTTGCAGAGCTGGATGCAATTGTAGATGACTGACTGGTGGAGTGGTGATAACCTATTATCACATAGGAGGTATCGACAGGTCTGCTAGCCTATGCTCTGGTGGATTCCCTACCAGACCCGTAGAGCGAGCAAGAGTCAGATGAAGCATTGACCAAAACCCCAATTGACTTAGAGGTGGAGTAGGATTTCGAGGAATCCTGTACAAAGAAATGACAAGACCAACGTGTGGCCAACAACACATTGCTAGTGAACGAGGACCAAGTAAGTCATATTATTGTGGCAATCATCACAACGATGGATGCGCTGACAAAGAAGATGAAGAAGCAAGCGACTAATGGATTTGGTGAGGTAAACACTCACCTTAAGTACATCATTGATTGATGGAGTTTTGAATATGGTACTCAATGTGGGTGTGTCGCAGAAGGTTGGGGCGATCAACACTGGGAAGTGAATAAGGAATGTTCAAATTCCATCGCATGCGATCGAGACCAACAGTGAGGATGTCAACACCTCACTTTAACAGTTTCAGGACCTCTCCTTGGACCTCATTGAATTGTCAACACATACATTGGTTCAACTACAGAGGATCGCGACTCAAGAGCTAATTAACTGGGAGCAAGTTATTGGTGACCACCTTTTGAGGTCGCAAGAGAAAGAAGAGGAGGCAAGGAAGGAGATTGAGGACCTAAAGAAGGAGTAGGATCGATTGAAGGTGGAGAAAGCACAACTATGGGACAATAGCGTGCACCTGGAGCAGGAATTTTCTGTTGCCTTCCAAGAAGTACTAGAAATCATTGTGGATATGAATGTCGAGGCAAAATCACAGTACCTTGGAGCCATAATTGCACAAATTAAGTGCAGAAATGAAGATATGCACGAGCTCATGAATCCAGGCACACCACCAGAGCAGGATGCAGAACAAAAAAGCACCATTGAATACTTGGTGACGCGACTAGAAGAAATGGAGCAAGAAGCCAAATGAGTCATAGATGTGACTATACAGTTTTGGGGGAGTGTAGTCCAGGATGCACAATTGGAGAAACTCACCACGTAGTTGCAGGAAGTTGAGGGACATTTTCCCACATTGAGAACATTGCTTAAAGCGATGCCCCTGGTTGTGCAAATCACAAAGGCACCAGAACTAAAGGATTTACAACAGTGCATTGCAAAGGCAAGGGAGCACCAATAGAGGCGCACGACACAGTTGGACAAATTCCAAGACATTGGAGTGCAACTCTTAGTGAAGGTGGTTTCAATGTTGTAGGAAGTTCAAGATGGTTGAAGGGATGTCATTGCAAAGATCACTGAGCAAGCATTTTTGGAGATAAGTAGTTGTGTAGCATCGAGGATGCTGTGCAAAGCCAAAGATGTTGTGTAAGGTAGAAGATGGCACATAAGGCGAAATGACCACATTTTGTGGACTTTGGTCATATTGTTGATATTTTGTTCATATTTGATAGATTTTGGTCAGTGTTTTGAATATTTTGGTCCAGGTAGTTAGGAATTTGACTTAAGTGGACCACCAATGTAAAGGCACAAGCCTATAAATCGATTTAGGATTGCAAATATTAAGTCTTCTTCGGTTCATTATTGTTGGAGATCAAGATTAGGCCTGTCTTTTGATCTTGAACCTATCCGCGAGTTGTGTCTCGATGTGATATATGAACTGAAGAGTTTTTTTTGGGGGAACCTGTGTTTTGCTGTGAAGATTAATAAGAAATGATGGAGATTGGATAGAAACATTGAGTCATTTGCATCTTCCTATTTTTCCTATTTTTTGTGATGTGAATGTGATTGAATATTGAATTACTATGATTATCTCTATATGATGCGATTCTTTCCTGTCATGAATGATGATATATTGATATATCTATTTATGTATCGGTATTTTTACTGTGATCTAAGTATGTTGATCTGATCCACTGAATGACAATACAAATCTGTTAATGGTTTGATCTGCTAAATGATGATGTGATAAGTTTGACAGTAGATGCGCAATCCTCCTTCTTACTTCGGAAACTTGGTTCTGACAGTTCTCCCTCGAACATCTCGATGAGACTTCATCTGCTCTATAGGTGTTGATGGACAGGGTAAAGCCTGTCTGGGTTGATACTCAAGGAGATCACTATGTTTTGGGTGTCAATAGTGACTGAACCCCTGTCAATGGATCTGTGTCAACAATCTCCTCAAGGACAGTGATTTCAGACTCACGTGAGTGCTTGCGAAGGTCACCGAGGAGCGATCATTACTCGGGTAAGTTTGGGAAATGGTGCGAATAATGACCATATAGGTCACAAACTATATATGGGTGGTTGGTTCATAGTGATTTATTTTTAACCACGGGTATGGTTGGTATGTTGACCACTTGAGTGTCATCGGTCTCATCTATAGTACGCATGTGTGTGCAAAGTATTGGAAAATCGGGACAATTATTTGTCACATGGCCTTGGACATCGCATAAAGCACATGTAGTAGGAGGAGGTGGTTCTTCCATTGTTTTGGGTGTCTTTCCCCTAGTCTTCGTGGGAGGAGGGGGGGAAACACTAGAGACAGAAGTAGTCATTTGTGTACCATGATGTGGGTGCAACATCATCTCAATAGGTTGGAAAAGAGTCAACATGATATGGGGAGTCATGGGAGGGGTGGGTGGATTTAGGTACCACACAGGAATACCCAAAGTGAAGCCTAGAAGATTGAGAGTAGCCATGACTGGATTACTCACAATGCTAGATGGTGGAAAAAGGAAGGGGATCGTGTGTATGTAGAATGAACCTTAATAATTCCCTAAATTATCTGGTTGAGGTTGTGAAAAGGTTGAAATGTTACCAGATGTGAGAGTGCAAAAATCTGATATATTAGTCGGTGAAGGAGTAGGTGGTAAGAAAAAGAAGGTGTTCATCAAAGGCGGGTTGGAAAATAATACTGGGCCAACAAGGGACATAATAGGTATGGAAACATTGTCGATAGTAGGGAGGAAATATTCCAGTGTGGTTCATCCCTATATCATAATACATCAGTTGGTAGATGGTCACGATCTTCCCATCATGGGGGAACATAAGGAGTCAAAAGATGGTAGAGGAAACGATGCAAATTGCATATATATAACTACGTCCAAGGTGTATGTTGTAATCAAGTTGGGTGTCAACAACCTCAATGTCAATAACCATGGTTTTTCTAGCTAAATCAATAGGGATACTCATGAGGATGCCCTGGGTTTGAGTAACACGACCATCATAGGCATGAAGGGTAGTGGTGGAAGGTTGAAGGGTTGGGGATCCGAGTTTCTATAAAACAAAGGTTGACATAACACAAGTGGATTCCCCCTCATCAATGATGCATCGATGAATCACCAAATTTTGAATCATGACTGGAACCTGGAAGGCTATGGATGATGGCATCTGGGTTTCTCCTTGATCCAAATCAAAAGTGATCAACAAGGAATAAAAGGGACCAATGACACCTAACGCCGATAGAAAAGCTTTTTGTTGTGAAGAAAATTTTTTGAGAACTTCCAGAGGAGACATGTCCAAGGGAGATTGGGTCAAGTCGTTAAAAATATTTCAATTAAATGCAGCTCTGGCAGTAAGATTGTTCGTGACGTGACGCAAAGTGAACTGCGAGACTTTGGTAGTCCCGTCCATGGGGGGTCTCGGAAAATGTAAAGAAATATTGAGAGCATTGGGGGTAGATGTCGCGGAAGGGTCAAAGGTTTATGTGGTGTAGACATATTGATTTCATTGAGTATGTAGGTTGACATCAGACGATAATGTCATAAGGTTATGGACACCGCGATCAATGGGTGGACTTGCATGAGTGGTTGTGAGGGTTTGTGGTACCAAGGGTTGGGTTGCAACCATTCCTTGATTTGGTAAGAGGTTTTGTAGTGCCATAGGTGGAGGACCCAGTGGTGCTGGTTTTGGCTGATCTGGAGCATCCAGGTTGGGGTCACATTGATTATTGATTTGTAGTAAATGGAAGACTCGATTCATATGGAGGAATTGATGGGTATAATGGCCATAAGTGTTACAAATGACACATGAATTGTTATTTCGCAACTGAGGATTCTTCTTAGGTCTCGGTGGACACAGGGGATCATTAGAGGAAATTTCAACTCAAAATGGGCCTCCTAAGGAAAATTAATAAAATAATAGTTAAAATAATAAAATAATATTTATTAATTTTGGAGGAAGAAAAGAAAAAACTACTTTTTTGTTCGTATTTTCGACATATCTCCCTGTGTTTTTACTCAAATTTCGATCAGGAGAGCTCGATGGATGCAGAATTAAATTATGCATCCAACGAGTACCCACTCGGCATACTTTTGATAGGCCTCACTACCCCAAAAACAATAAATACCTGAAAAATGTGATGATAATGTCATCGTCACGTTTTTTCAGGTATTTATTGTTTTTGGGGTAGAGGGGCCCGTCAAAAGTATGGTGAGTGGGTATGCATTGGATGCATAATTTAATTCCACATCCAACGAGCTCTTCCAATCAAAATTTGAGTAAAAATACAGGGAGATCTGTCGAAAATATGAACAAAAAAAGTAGTTTTTTTAATGATACCTATCCCCAACTTTATATTAAAAAATTGTTTAAGAGGTGCTCCCTTTTTTAATTTTAAAGCATTTTGATTGGCTAATACATGATGACATGGAATTTGTATTATTTTTGGAAGGCCCATTTTAAATTGAAATTTCCTCTAATGTCTGTACAAGAGGATTTGCTTCGTTGTTGTTCGGAGGGTTAGGTTGTTGGGAACCTCCTTGAGGTTGGTTATTTCCTTGATTCCTACCCCTATTTCATCTTCCCTACCCTTGTTGGTTATTGGGGATGGGTTGATTAGGGGGGTTCTACTCAGCATAGAACTTTCCTTGAGGAGCAAGAGGGTTCAAGGCTAGAGCAGGTGTAGGTTACACAAGTGGTGGGTAATAGGCAAGACCAACTAGGGGGGATACAGAACCTACCATCTGGCCATTACATGTAGGTGCCAAGAATTTTGTTCTATAAATTTGAGTAACTCATGCAGGAGACGCATAGGAAGGTTTGTCTCCAAACTGAGCCGTTATGCGTGAAAAATCAGGGGCGTAACCAGGTTGGGAAACATTGGGGGTGTTATCGGAGTGAGTCGACATTAGAGGAGAGGCTGTGTAAAGGTGGGGACATTGAGTAACATAGCCAATGAATCCATCATCAACATGGGATTCCCCCAATGTATCTTGATGTAAGGAGCCAACATGGGGAGTGTCTGGTATAATGGTATAAAGATACCCTGATTGGGAATAGATGAGATCGAACTGTTTTTCCTTAAGGATGGATAGCTCCTCAGTTTATGGGTGCTCAGATGCAACATCTTTGGCGATGGGGGGGCAATGTTTTAAGAAACCAATTCAAGAAAATCTTGTCATCTAACTAGATCTTACATAATCTACGATAATTATGCTACTCATGGATATGATCAGTAATATGGGTAGCCATTTTTTGTCTACAGGATAATACGATTTCCACACCCTCATCATAACGAACGGGTAACTGGAAGTACTGGAGAAACATTGAGGCTAACAAGGAAATTTTTTGGGTAAGTGGCATGAGGTAGTTCAATATACCATTTGGCTAGAACACTTGTAAGTGTGCACTGGAATATCCACAATCGGATAGAATCATCCACTATGATGTTAGATGAACGCCATAAGTGGAATGACATAATGTGGTTTTGGGGATCTTTTCCCACCTTTCCTTCAAAATTAGGGATGTATGAAGGGATTTTGGTAGGAATGAGAGTCCATAAAGGTTTATAATGAATGGGGTCATTTTTCAACCATGCCAAATCAGGTAGGTTGAGACTAGCCATGAATGGTAGACTAGAACTGAGACTGGATTGGGAAGAGTCAACAATGGTGTCGATGCCAACGGGAATGTAGTTCCCATGGGTAAATGGAGGGGGGGGGATAAGGTTGAATTTTGAAAATAGGAGTAGTCACTGGAATGGTATGAATCACCAGAATGGAAGTAGAAGGACCAATTACCCCATGCATGAATGGTGGTATGGTAGGAACCACAGTGGCTAGAGTGGGTATCAGACTAACAATACTGGGTATCACACCAACAATAGGACCATGGGTGTGGTGGCAAGGGGTCTACTAGGACCATGACCTATAGGTCCAACATAAGGGATACCTAGAATGATGGGTGGAACAGACACAAGCCCACTATCAACCGTCCCCCTTAAAAGGGTTTAGGAGGTGCACCAACCATGGGACTAGATGGGGCGGTGAATAAGGTAGGTTCGGATTGATAGGGATCTAGATCAAAATTAGAGGCAGTATAGGGCTCTGAAGGTGGTGAATGATGTCGAATATGGATCCGATGGTGATAGTTCAAGGAACCGAACTACGAGGTACGCTCCTTAAGTCTATGCGATTATCATGGTGGAGCAATGATGACGTGATGGTGTGTTGTGTAGTGAATGTAGGCGCAAGAGTGTCAAACACAGGCTCAAAAAATCCAACTACAACTGAGTGTGCATAAGGAGAGCACACTAATGGTGGCTTGTAGGCCAAAAAACAAGCTCTAAAACCAAAATGCAATAACGTGTTACAACAGGAGAGTCTACAACAAAGTGGCGAGAAATCCAACATCAAGCACTACCTATAAAGAAAATAACGCACTAACCTATGGGGTATGAGTGCAAGAAAAATCACAGCTACAAGATGGAATCCCCTCACAAATTGTATCCTTTGCTAGGTGATGAAATACCAATCAAACAATACAAAATGAAAGAAAAATAAGCTAAGAGAATCCCACTACTGAGAGGAACCTCAGGTACAATATCCCTAAATAGAATGGAAACTAGGCTACCTCATTCATGACACGCCTGGAGTGGTTTACTAGAACTTTAGCCCTTTGGTCCTCGACACTTGGTATACTCTGGAATGCACGAGGAGGACTATGAAGGGTTAGCCTTCGCTGTAGAATGGAGTGCGGTATTCCACCTTACTTTCTGGAACCCCTTCATTGTGGCTTACTTCGGCAGAGCGGGGGGCCCTCTGATAGATTGGTCGTGACTGTGTCAAAAAGTACTAGAGGATTTTGGTACCCTAATGGACAATGACTATGTCTCAAATGTAAGTGACAAAGGGGTTTTATTTGTATGTATATCCCCAATGTCCTAACTTAACTACAATATTGTTTTGGTCCTCAAATGAGGTTACAATGTTGGTTGAGTTAAGTTTATTTTTAGGATAACTTGGGGTCATGAACCAAGTGTTTTACTTTAGGGTGTGAGATGCGTACTAAAGTGATGTGTAAAGTGTAAACCCCAATGATCTCATGGACGAGACACAAATTCAGATAAATAACAATAAATGACAGTAAATATCATGCAAAATAACTAATTCTTCCAGAAAATAAAATGTACACAAGTAAATGAGCGCATAAGTAACTGATCAGGTTGCAGGAAACACATAGGGGGTCTCAACTACCAAGTTCAACTAAAGGGGCTCACACACATAAGGTGAATAGGAAAAAAAAAAACCATGAGGCTATAATGGATTAAATTTGGAAAGAAATAGGTCAGGAAGGGGTAAAACATAGATAGGGCATCTGGAAAAAGGGTCTCAAACATCGAAAAAGGACTAAAAAACTGCAGGTCACACCTGTCGGTTGAACACATGTGATTGGAGTCTCAGAGAACTGTAAAATAGTTGCAATCAGGAAATAAAATCAGCAGAAATATTGAGGTCATAGAAAATAGAGGTTTATGCATTGCAGGTTGCATGAAACTGGGTCACAGTAGAAACCGGGATCGCTTCAAAATCCTTGACAAGTATGACCTATAGTTTTGGTCTAGGTCACACTTATCAGGGTAGAAGGCATGACCTAGGTCGTGCTTATCAGGAAAAAAGGTGCAACCTGGTCGCAACTTTCTATCGGATAAGTGCGATTTGAAGAAAAATACTTTTTTTTGGGAAAAACTATCGGCTTGGGGCAGAGGAGTAGGCACTAGGACAAGAATGGTTCAGATCTGTTGTAGGGGTGTTAGACATGTGATGGCTGAAGGTACCCACGTAGGAAAAACCAATAGAAACACCTGCAAAAATAGAGATTCATGGGGATCGAGCCACTGGAGTCACTAAAAGTGTAGTGGGGATTTATCCCCTACTACGTGCAAAAGCACCTACCCTAGATAAACCAGATCATAGGGTAGAGTTCATGGTGCGAAGGATTTCTCAACTTCGACTTGTAAAAAAAAAATTATAAGCAGTAACAATAACAATATTTTTTATGATTATATATATTCTAACTAATAAAAACAAGAACAAGCATGCATTTCAATATGGGCCACTGTAACCGCTTGAGGAATGGTCCACCGGCTCCACGGTTTGGTTCTCTAGTTCGTCTCCACTAGTGGTTGTCACAATATGGGGAATGGATCCAAGTGGGTATGGAGCAAGCTCGGCATATACCGTGGGAATAATATGGAAAAAATATGGGAACAATGGTGAAAGGTTAAAAGTAATGTCCTGTAATGTGATCCAAAACTGTTTTTTTGGGGACCTTCGCAATGTATTTATAGGATGATCCAAGGTTTTTTGACCCATGATATTTTATTGTGCATGGTATTTATCTATGGTTTTTAACCCATTCTCATTTTAGGATTTTTTGGTCCTTTTTGGAGAGAGTGGGGATAAATCACAATAAATTCTCAACTTCCCTGTATTTATGGGGGAAGGAATAATAATGTTTTGGACCATTTTTTGTGGAATTTAATTGTGAAGGTCAAAATGAAGGGAATAATGGTGGGATTATGATGTATAATTATGTTTTGGACCATAGAGAGCCAGGTGAACAATTTTTGGTGTTAACAAGCATTTTTCTCAAGAGGGCACAAATCCCAAGGAGAAAGGAATGTGTTAACAACCAGAACGTACCCATGTTGCAGGAGGTAAATCTTGGGGTAATGTCAAAACCACTTTAGATTGTATCTCTCACCTGATACAATCAAAGAGGTATATCTCACTATATAAATGTTTCCACACTCAAAATATTCAATCAGGACAGTCAGGAGGTCAAATTTTCTGAATAAGACTAGTTTGTTTTGTAAATTTTGGTGGGGTAAACCGTGGAGGAGACCATTGGGCCATGGAGTCAATTAGCCAAGTCTGAAACAAGTTGCATGGGGTAAGAAGCTTAGATTTTGGAGAATAGAGTCAAGTTAGACACCGTTTCTTCAATCTGTAGATATTATCTGGTGGATTAGCAAACAAAGGGAGACAACCCATTAAATAGAGCACCTAACTAGGGTGAATTATGTAAGACTTTAGAAAAAAATGTGTAAAATGTTTGAACAGTGGACTGAGGGAATATGAGATGAATTTTGGCCCACATACACTAATGCCCAAACATGAAAGAAAACAAAAACTGAAGTGAAAACATGATAACAGTCACGTAAAGAAAGTTACTCATTGAAGAAAGAGATGGCACAAGAATGTTTGCCATGAGAGTTTATCATTCCACCTCTGCAACTTTATTCAATTATGGGAAAATGAGAATATATTACAATGGAGAGCCCCTGCTCTTGGAAATTTCCCAACCTCTCTCCCCTATGGGAAGAACCTACTTAAACTGTCTTAGATCCCTGAGACTAACCCTCGAAATTGGACCTGGACTGTTTACAGTCACTATCAAAAAATAACAACCAGAGTGTGGTACTGATGCCACAGTTTACATGTAATTTAAACAGAAATTATGGAGTAAGTGGGTGTGCTTGGTCTGGGAGACATCCTAACATTTCTATTGTTGAGCCTGCTGATCTCAAGAACGACATCCTCAAGTCGCTTTTCAGGTGAATCACCATTGACTGGGTTTGGAGTCCCTGGCCAGTTTGTCGAATCAACAATGTGCTTTTCTGCCCCTCCTTTGTTTCAAATTCATACTCAAAAGCACCTTTCTACATGGACGCAAAATAGAAAGGTCATTTGTGTCCCCTCCTTGCTTAGCCTTCTACACATCCCTTCCCTCTTCAAGTAACACTGTTATACGGGGAGCCTGGAAGAAGGGTCGCATTGATTCTGGAAAATACAAACCTCTGTAGTGGTTTTTCATTCTTGTACTCCCCATCCTTCGTGAGGTGATCTCTCCCATAAGAAATATTGTGGAGTGTGCATCCACCCTCCTAACTATCTTTGGTAAGTGGAATTCACAAATGGGGCGGTGCAGGAATTGGACCCCTGATGCTCCAACCCGAACAATATCTCCCACAGAGTGTAGCCTGGGACTGCCCTCTTGTGTAGAAGCTTTGGAGGTAGCGACGGTATCAGGGGTTTCTGGAAGAATGCTCATGGGACGTGAGTGTCCAAGCAATGTGCAGATGGGGGTGTGGATATCAGAAGATGGGTGTATCTCTCAACATTCTTCACATCTACACCCCGATGGTTGGTGTTATCCCTGGTATGAAAATCCAAGGCAACAAATGAGCATGGAAATGAGCTCACCAACCATCAATACCCCCAGACGGACAATATTTTCAAACTAGATTTCCATTACAAATTTCTTAGAAACTCTAAGGACTTGCAGCAAAATGAAAATTCGGGCTCTGCCTTTAATATACTAACTCATGCCATGTGTCTCAAAGGATTTGAATGGTGATGTTATATATATAGGATTGGGAGACTAAACTCTGCAATG
The DNA here is from genome assembly GCA_001517045.1 of Pseudotsuga menziesii. Classification (NCBI taxonomy): domain Eukaryota; kingdom Viridiplantae; phylum Streptophyta; class Pinopsida; order Pinales; family Pinaceae; genus Pseudotsuga; species Pseudotsuga menziesii. The sequence continues at coordinate 105,752 of LPNX010650640.1, forward strand.
ATCGGTCAACATTCCTGGACATTCCATCGTCGAGTATCTTGGTGCCGACATGTGGGAGGACCTAAGCCGAGTGATCCCTTACCTGCTAGAGATCTAGTCAAGCCGCTTTAACTGCTGCGGCATTTCTCTATTTGCTGCAGGAAATATTCTCAGGTGTCACCCTGTATGGTCGACCTTGTGATCCAAAGAATATGGAATAGACGTTCTCACACTTCTTCGCTCCTGTGACATAGGAAACAGAATGATCTCCCTTGCTGCACTTTCCTTACTTCATATGAAGAGTAGATTCACCTGCTCCACCTCATGGATTCCCATGATACTTCCCTACCTCCACATGCCAAACCACATGAAGGATACCTGCCTTTAGGTTACGAGGCACTTCCAGAGGGATGATTTCTCCTGTATGCATGCTAAAAATGACATCGTGGGAATTGATTAATCTGGTGGGAAGCAGATCATGCATGAGAGCATCCCCTCTACTGTCAGATCAACCTAGAAATGACCCTCATGGCCTTGATATTTTCTCAACCTTTCGATCTGGCCATCTTTCACATCCATCATCCACATGTTTTTAAACCCAAGCTATCGATCTATGATCAGCCTTCATCAGGACCATCCAATTATGATAACCTTAGCGCTCCATCGATCACTTCTCATTTGATCGCCCATGCAGCTCGTAATCACGGAACGCTTCTTGCTCCTTGATCCTCTTGACCCCTTACTCTAGATCATAGATCTTTGTGGCCTCTACAAATTTTCATGAATCAAGATTCTGAAACCACCCACGCTAGTTCATATCGTGGAATAGACCACGACTGTAGATCTACTTTCACCTTCATCTCAGCCATCTGACCTTTCCTCCCGTTAACATATTTTGCATTTTGGAAAAGTCTCTTCATTTGTGCATGTTTCCCCAGTAGAATCACCCCAATCCGTCGATTTGGTCTGGCCTTGGTCCTGACCTTCCAACACCTATTATTTTTAATGGACCCCATGAATGTAAAACTGGGACCTTTTCTCGCATCTTAGGCCCATGGGGACGCGCTCCGCTGTAGATCTGCTTCGTCATGGATATGCACCATTTATTTTCGACCTTCTTTATTCATTCCTGTGGCTGTACCTTTTTACCATAGAGGATTTACCACCGCATATCCAGGTCCCTTCTTCATCTGACGGCTTCAGCTGACGGGATCTGTCAACCTGATAACCTGAAAGGCGCTTGCATAATTTTCACTGAACAATATCACTTTCAATTCCCTCAAACTTAGAATTCAAAAAATTTGAATATAGTGCTAATATATGGATCCATTAGGGATGCTATCCTCCCAACGAGGTAGCAAAGAACCCCATAGACTAGGTTCCAAATCCATTGGGATGCCCTTTACCTTTCTCTGAAATTCTCAAATTTCTCTAATTTGAACCAAAAACCGAACCACTCATGTAAAGAAGTCATGTCAATCTATGTCATCTGGCCAGACTCTGAAAACTGAAGAAAAAAAAATCGTGACTGCAAACCTGAACTTATAACTGAAACTGAAAAGTACTGAAGGAAATGCTCAACATGACTCAAGCTTATTTGTACCTACCTAACCTACCTAATTGAGCCCAGGTTCCCAATCAATTAAAATCTGATTTCCAATGAAGCCAATCAAGTAATTTACCCACTAATTCTATTTTTTAGTCAAGCTTGATTGAAATTAGAACATAGGAACAAAACGACAAAAGGTAATGAGAAAAAATGTGGTCTTTTTGACAGAAACATAACCACTCATTTTCAGTACAAAATTTCTCAAGGCATTCTACTACTGGATCATAAAAAATGTGACAAACCCCAAAATCCTCAAACACCTGTTTGTCATGACAAAGTACCTCATAATGCAACTCCTCTAGCATGTTTCTAGGCTGATATTTGAAAGAAATTTGAAAGAGGTTATCCTGACTATTTTCTAATAAAACATAAACCCTTTCCTTCAAAATTTCTGAATCTAAAACTTCACCTTCCTTATATACTTGAGCATAAATATTATTCTTTTCTCCAACTAAATCAATCCAATACAATCCTTCTTCTGGACATGAAATTTCTGACTTTGAACAACTTGAAGACATGTTTATTCAAGAACCTTTTTCTCTTTATTTGAAAACCAATTTCTCATTGCAAACCATAGATGTTTCCACATGCTGGGATTGGCCATATGATGGTTCATTTTCCTTATATTCTATCTCCAAAATTTTTATGGAACCTCCCATGCCCTTGAATTTTTGTTTTTGTTTGGAGAATGTAAGCTTTTGTATTATTAGTTCAAATGAGAAATAACACAAAGGTAGATTGTCACCTTCAGCACACTCATCATCTTCTCTTACTTTAGCCCTTTGAATTCGGATTACAACTTGATTTCTTTCACTATCAGATCTTGGTTCTACAGCTAGTTCTTTAGGTATAACATCCAAGCATTCATCTTCATACTCATCATATATGGGCATACCGAAATCCTTTTTAAAATTACCACTAACAGAATTTGTACTATGTTGATTGCAATCTTCTGAAAACATATCAGCATAACCATCTTCTTTTACATCATTAGGTGGATTATCCCTCTGTTTAGTAAGTGAGGGCTTGGGATGAACAGGGACTGTTCCCCTTGGTTTATGTGGCTCAACCCATTCTAGTTTAACTTTCATCTCACCACCACTGTCTTGATTTGGCAATTTTTTAGACATCCTAAGATTTTCTTCCACTTCCAAACAATCAACAAACATATGCTGCAATGTGACTGACTTTATTTCCAAAAGAAGTAATGACAGTTCAGGAGGAAAGGTAGTTGCATAATGAAATTTAGCAACATTTTCAAGAGGTTGGATTTTCTTTGCATGTTATAATAAAATATTGCAAACCTCCTATTAAAAATAGACATGGTTTCACCCTTCTGCTTCCTCAAGGAATAGAACTCTGAAAGTACTTGGTCTAGTGGCCTTCTCCTACCCCAAAATTTCAAAAAGGTTTTAGAAAAATCTTCCCAAGTACTAATGGATTTAGGCTGTAGGTGCTTAAACCATTCTTTAACGTCTCTTTGCAAAGATTGGGAGAAAGTCCTCATGCAAACATCCTCGTGTTCTATTTCAAAGAGATCAAGGAAATGTTCAAAGGCTTGTAAATGCTTCTTAGCAGTGAGGTCCTTGGATTCTTCGTCAAACTTAGGGAGGTATTTGTAATGCTTTGTAGGAAAATAATGAAGAATAAGAGGTAAGTTAAGGGGTTTGTATCAGTTTGGAATGCTGGAAGAAGCGGGGCTATGTGAAATGGGTGTATTACCAATCGTGGATTCATGAGGTTCATAGGAACGATCTTTAATGTCATGTGTTTCGAATGAAGGATCTTGGTCGAAATAAAATGTACAGGATGATGAAATGCTTTCAATTCATAAAGAAGGATATACATGAATAAATTCATGGTCTTGTTTTGAGTGTAATGAACCATGGAAAACTGCTTTGATAAGCTTAGTAAAAGATAGGAACAAACTTACTAGACATGACAAGGCATCCTGGAGGAAACTAAAACTTGAGTATCCTATATTTCCAACATGCATCTTCATACATTACAATGAGCTCATTTCCCCAATAGAGTCTACTAGTTCTCTTTGAAAACTTGATCTACGGTTCATATCACTAGTGGAGTCACTGAAGTCTGGATGCTTTGAGAATCGAGTCGCAAGGTGAAATATGTACAAACTCCTTGATGTCTGATTGCTATTCACCATCAACAATCAAATATGATACCATGTCATTCATACCCAGGGAAAGATTTGAACCTTCGTCCCCAGCAACAACTTTGTTAACACCCAGAATGAACCCAAGTTATGGGAGGTAAATCCTGGGGTAACATAAAAACCACTTTAGATTGTATCTCTGACCTGATACAATCATAGAGGGATCTCTCACTATATACAAGTTTCCACACTCAAAATATTCAATCGGGACAATCAAGAGGTTATATTTTCTGAATAAGACTAGTTTGTTTTGTAAAGTTTGGTGGGGTAAATAGTGGAGGAGGCCATTGGGCCATGGAGTCAATTATCCAGGTTTGAAACAAGTTGCATGGGGTCAGAAGCCTCGATTTTGGTGAGAAGAGGAAAGGTAGACACCATTTCTTCAATCTAGAGATATTATCGGGTGGATTAGCAGATAAAGGGAGACATCCCATCAAACAGAGCACCTAACTAGGGTGAATTCTGCAAGACTTTAGAAGAAAATGTGTAAAATGTTTGAACAATGGACCGAGAGCATTCGAGATGAATTTTGGCCCATATGAACTAATGCCCAAACATGAAAGAAAACAAAAAGTGAAATGAAAACATGATAACAGTCATGTAAATAAAGTTACTCATTGAAGAAAGAGATGGCACAGGAATCTCTCCCATGAGAGTTTATCGTTCCATCTCTGCAATTTTATTCAATTCCAGGAAAATGAGAATATATTACAATGGAGATCACCTTCTCTTGGAAATTTACCAACCCCTCTCCCCTATGGAAGAGACTACTTATACTGTTTCAGATCCCTGAGGCTAGCCCTCGAAATCGGACCTAGACTATTTACAGTCACTATAAAAAAATAACAACCAGAGTGTGGTACCGATGCCACAGTTTACATGTAATTTAAACATACATTATAGAGTAAGTGGGCGTTCTCGGTCTGGGTGACAGCCCATAATTTCTATTGTTGAGCATGCTGACCTCGAGAACGATGTCCTCAAGTCACTTTTCAGGTGAGTCACCATTAACTGGGTTTGGAGTCCCTGGCAAGTTTGTTGAGTCAGCAACATGCTTTTATACCCATCCTTTGTGTCACCTCAGTGCTCAAAAGCACCTTTCTGCATGGATGCAAACTAGAAAGGAAATTTTTGTCCCCTCCTTGCTCAACCTTCTACATAGCCCTCCCCTCTCCGGGTAACACTGTTAGACATGGAGCCTGGAAGAAGGGCTGTATTTCTTCTAGCAAAGACAAACCTCTGTAGTGGTTTGTCATTCTTGCACTCCCCATCCTCCATGAGGTGAGCTCTCCCATAGGAAATATTGTGGAGTGTGCATCCACCCTCCCCACTACCTTTGGTAACTGGACTTCACAAATGGGGCAGTGGAGGCATTAGACCTGTGATGCTCTAGCCTAAACAATAGCTCCCAAAGAGAGTAGCCTGGGACTACCCTCTTGTGCAGAAGCTTTGGAGGCAGCGACGGTATCAGGGGTTCCTGGAAGAACACTCACAAGACACGAGTGTCTAGGCAATGCACAACTGGGAGTGTGGCTATCAAAAGACGGGTGTATCTCTCAACATTCTTCACATCTGCGCCCCGATGGTTGGTGTTATCTCTGGTATGAAAAAAAAAGGCAACATATGAGCATGGAAATTAGCTCACCAACTATCAATACACCTAGACGGAAAATATTTTTGAACCAGATTTCCATTGCCAATTTCTTAGAAACTCTACGGAATTGCAACAAAATGAAACTTTGGGTTATGCCTCTATACTAACTCATGCTATGCGTCTCAAAGGATTGAAAAGGTGGTGTTATATATATAGTATTAGGAGACTGAAATATGCAATGACTGGTTACAATTCCTACACATTCTGTCATCGAGTAGCTTGGTGCTGACATGTGGGAGGACCTGAGCGGAGTGATCCCTTACCTGTTGGAGATCTGGTCATGCTGCTCTAACTTTTGTGGCGTTTCACTATTTGCTACGGGAAATATTCTTGGGCGTCACCCTGTATGGTCTACCTTGTGCTCCAAAGAATATGGAATGGAATTTCTCACACTTCTTCACTCCTGTGATGTAGGAAACAGAATGATATCCCTTGTTGCACTTGCCTTGATTTGTGTGAAGAGTGGATTCGTGTGCTCCACCTCATGGATTCCCATGATACTTCCCTACCTCCACATGCCAAACCACACAAAATATACCTACCTTTAGGTGACGGGGCATTTCCACAGGGATGATTTCTCCTATACGCATGCTACAAATGGCATCGTTGGAATTGATTAATCTGTCGGGAAGCATATCATGCATCAGAGAATCCCCTCTACTATCAGATCGGCCTAGAAATGACCCTCACAACCTTGATATTTTCTCAACCTTTCGATCTGGGCATCTTTCACATCCATCGTCCTTGTATCTTTAAACCCAAGCTGTCGATCTATTATTAGCCTTCATTGGGACCATCCAATTACGAGAACCTTAACGCTCCGCTAATCACTTCTCATTTGATCGCCCATGCAGCTCGTAATCGTGGAACGCTTCTCGCTCATTGATATTCTCAACCCCTTACTCTGGATCATAGATCTTCGTGGCCTCTATGACTATTTACGAATCGAGAGTCTGACACTGCCTGCACTAGTTCATATCGCGAAATAGACCATGACCGTAGATCTACTTCCACCTTCATCTCAGCCATCTGACCTTTCCTCCCATTAACATATTTTGTGTTTCGCAAAAGCCTCTTCATTCGCACATTTTCCCTAGTGGAATCACCCCAAGCTGTCGATCTGGTACCGCCTTGATCCTGACATTCCAATACCTATCCCTTTTAACAGACCCTGCGAATGTCAAACTGGGACCTTTTCTCACATCTTAGGCCCATGGGAATGCGCTCCGCCATAGATATGCTTCGTCATGGATCTGCACCGTCTATCTTCGACCTTATTTATTCATTTCTGTGGCTACATCTTTTGACCATAGAGGATTTACCACTACATATCCAGGTCCCTTCTTCATCTAACGGCTCTAGCTGACGGGATCTACCAACTTGATAACCTGAAAGGTGCTTGCATAATTTTCACTGAACAAGATCACTTTCGAATCCCTCAAACTTATAATTCAAAAAATTTAAATATAGTGCTAACAAAATGCTTCCTAAGAAGCACTTATTTTTGTACTATACTATACAGATTGTTGTGATGTATTGTATGGATTTACTGTTGACATGAATTTCGAGGTGGTTTTTTTGTTGCATGCAAATCAAGGATGGTTGCACATGATGTACAGATTGCTGGGAATGCAACTTGAAAAGGTAAGTATAAGATGTAGGTATTTTTTGGGAACACAAATTGAGGTGTTTCTATGGTGGAGGTCATACAGGTCGTACTTCTCTTTGGGAACATTTTTCGAGGTGTTGCACAAATTTTGAGGTGATAGTAAAATCATTTATTTTTGATTAAATGTTGCTGTAAATTATTATTTTTGCATGAAAATGCCGAAAAAAATAATCTTGGACTGGTTTTCCCCAAAGGGGATTTTTCCAAGGTCATATTGACCATTTTTGTTGTTGTTTAAATGGTGTATTAGTCTATTGTTACATGTTATTTTTTTGTTGCAACAAACTTTATTTTAGTGTTTTAGCTTCATGGTTGTCAATTTAAATGCTTGTGAAGTATTTTTTCTTAATGACATTTTAAGACTGAAATCTAGGTTATGTTAAGTGTTTGAAAAAATGACTGAGGTCTGATTGTTTGTCAATATTTTACAGGACCTACAAGTTTTCAAACCTTTGGAGCATGAGAGCTCTACCAAAACTATTACAAATTCTTGTAAACTATTGGGATATAGACACATAGGAATTCATAATATATGGTATGTCATTGAGGCTCAAGGTAGAATATATTTATTTCATCACTAGAATACCCTACCGAGGTGAGGTAGTAAATATTAGGGATCACAAAGTAGGTGGGGATATGAGTATGGGCACGTATATAGTTATATATTTCCTTCTTGAAACCGAGAAAGTGGGAATTCAATTCCCCATCAACGCGATCTAGAGGCTCAGTCTGAATGTGATCATTCTAGTTCTGTTTAGAATAGCAGGATTGGAATCACTACACCAGGCATCATGACCTCTCATTTTCTATGCGGTAGAGTGTATGAGTCCCATTATTATGGCTAGAGAAATTCCTTGTTGGGTAGCATGAAACATCAACTAATGGACTACAAGTTAGGTTATACCAAGAATTTTGGGTTCGCTAGTATTCTATGGACTTTCTTATTTGAGAGGGTACCGATCCTTATTCCTAGAGTTGTGGTCCCTCCTCATAGTCTACATGATCCATCCCATACTCACTGGACTGAGGTGCTACGAATATTAGGAGGAGGCATAGCACCTTCCCCATTCACATATGATTTTTCTACGAGTGGAAACGACTGATCATCACCATAGATGACTATCCCTATGCAGGGCTTCCATGGTGACCAAGATATGCCACTATCACCAAGGTACACATTCAGAGACACATATAATATCTATTAGGTGTTTTTGGAACATTTCATTTTATTTTTATTTTTGATATAAAAAAATCAAAAACATGTTTTTGGTGGTATCATATACTGACATTAGGCTCATTTGCATAGAGTGGGTCCACGATGACCGAATGGTTTCCCATTACATTGATGTATGGGTTGAGGATATTATATGATTGACGCTGAGTTTGAGTGGAAACTGCAGAGCATACAGGTAAACTTGGCCTACTTGACCCATAGGATCCCCACGGTACAGGTCGAGGAATTTCCCGAGGAAATGCAGATACATGTAGTCGGGGTACCCCATTCAGGCATTTGGCCAATGTTGTAGTGTGTTTTCATGATCATCGTCCAAGCCCACATGCATAAACATTGGGATATTATTTTTTGTATTGTCCGTGTCTATTTTGAGGTATTAAAACCCATTTTTTTTACTATGACACCGTATTCTTGGAAATTTTATTTGGAAATAAAAAAATATAGCTACAGTTTGATATATACACATGTCTAAATATGAATGTAAATGTGTTATGTACACGATTCTTTAACTATGCGACAAATGCCAATCTAAAATTTAATTTGCATATGATTCGACAACTTGATTATAACGTCGAGGTATATGAATGTATGTAATGTAAAAAATCTATCATTCCAATAATCTTACCCTTAAGAATCTTCTCAACAATGTAGGATATCTAACATGGTATAGGCCATTCAATTTTGACACAATCAACTGTGAATCTAGGTGAACCTTTATAGATCGAATACCATTTGAAATGGCATCACATTATAGTTCAATTATTGTAGTATACTCAACCACATTATTCGAGGGTGAATGGATGAATACTCCTCCTGAAGACAGAATTTGACACTCAGGTGCATAAATAACCCAAGTAGAATAAGCTAAATTCTGTGTATGGAGGCTGGCACCATACACAAATCCTAAGTATATTTAAGACTCCATCGACATCTTCCAAACAATATGAAGCATGTCAAAAAACTGGAGACACTACAAGGAAACCAAAAAATATGTAAAATTGTACAATAGTATACAAGGTACCAGCCCAAGATGGAAACTCGAGTGTAGTACTTCTTAAGGTAAAGCCCATTTTGAGGATTCTTCAGGGTGTTCCCTTCATAATCTTCTAACAAAGGTTCCCTTTTCTAGGACACACCTCACAACATAAGGACCATGCCACATAGGATTAAACTTTCCTTCTCCCAATGGTTCACTTGCTTGATCATATAAAATGACCAAGTCACCTTCATTATAACAACATGAATCGATAGAATTATCATACTGGACCTTGACATAACACTTATTTAATTATAATTCCACCACAACATCTTTATGCTTCTCATCAAGGTGATCCAAGTCGACCATTCGTTCTTCTAAATTGGACGTGTTAGGAAAGATCTCTATGGCTAGATTCAAGGAAGGGATCTCGTATTCAACTGGTAAAATTGATTCCACCCCATGAACTAGCTGGTATGGTGAAAAACTAGTGGAAGCCTTAACCACAGTCCGGTAACCCCACAAATTAGGGTACAACATGACATGCCAATTTATTTTGCTTTTTGTGATGTTTTTTTGCAGAATGGCCTTAAAAGATTTGTTAATAGCCTCGACATGACCATTTAGTTGGGGGTAATAAGAAGAATAATTTTCTTGCTTAAATCAAAACTTCAAATCTAATTCCTCCATCATCTTATTCTGGAAGTGTTTTCCATGATCAGTGACAATCTCCTTCGGGATTCTGAACTTGGTGATGATCTTATTGAACATGAAATGAGCAAACATGTCACCATTGGATTTTATTGTAGGCATATTCTCTACCCATTTCATGAAGTAGTTCATGGTCACAATAATATGATGGTGCCCCCCAGATGATGCTGTTTGAGATCGATATAATCCAACCCCACTTTGTGAAGGGACCAATGGTGATAATATGGAGTAACGGGGTAGGATGTGAGTGCATGTTCCGAGAGAACACCTAGAAAGGGTGACATCTCTTGATCGCATTAACGCAATATTAAAATATCAAAGACCAATAATAATATGCTCTTAAAATATTTTGAGCTATAGCAAGCCCAAATAAATGACCACCACATGCCCCACCATGACAATCATTAAGCACAACCTCGAGCTCCTTGTGATTCAAACAATGACGCAAGATATGGTCCACCCCATGATGATACATCATCACCGATGATGAGGTAGTTATTATCATTATGATGTAAGCTTCATTGATCATCCCTCGAGAGAAGCAGAGGGACCTTTAGAATCTATAAATATACGATGATATCACCATACCAAGGGTCTGTAGATGAGATGATGAAAATATGCTCATCGAAAATGGGTCTTCATGAATCGTGTCCTCATCCAGCCTAGGAATATCTCACATCAGTTCTGCAAATACCAAATATTTCTTTTATTTTTCTGAAACAAAATCAAGGTCAAATCGTTGTAAATTGATAGTCCATTTATTATATTTTCCCCCTATCATTTTCTTGGTCAAGATGAACTTAAATGGATTGATATGAGTTATGACCATGGTTTGGCGAAGTAAGATGCAGTGTCTCAATTGTTGAACTGCGTGAACAGTCACTAAGGCCAAGTTCTCAACATGAGTATATTAAAGTTATGCATTGATGACATTCTGGCTAAGATAATAAATCACATGCTCATGGAGCTTGTCATCCTCTTGAACTAGAACCATACTAATCATCTCCTGAGACACATACACATACAAAAAGAAATATCTACTATAGTCTGGTGGACTAAGTAGAGGGGTCGATTCCAAGGATTTATTAAGAGCGTCGAAAGACTCCTGGGATCGCTCATGCCATAGGAATATAGTTTCCTTCTTCAATAAGCACATAAAACCCTTGGTCAAATTGGCATAATTCATGACAAATCGATGAAAGAAATTAGACATCCCTTGGATACTTTGAAGCTATATAATTATGCTCAAGGGAGGAAACTGAACTATTGCCTCAACCTTCAATGGATCGACCCTAATCCCCTCCTTTGATACAATGAATCCTAGTAAGTGACTAGTCCTAACAAAAAATATGCACTTTTGTGGGTTCAAATGAATTTGATAACGATGAAATATTTCAAAGACCAAATGAAGATGTGCTGGATGATCCACTCTCATACAAGAGTGAGTAGCGAGTTCATCCATATACACCTCAATAATACTCTTAATGTCATGAAAAGAAAAGGTTATCTTCCACTGAAAAGTAGCTCCAACATTTTTTAGGATGAAAGGATTTTTTTGATATGCAAAAGTACCCCAAGGACATATAAATTTGGTCTTATGTTGATCCTAGGGTTTAATATGGATATTATTATATCCCGAAAACCCATTCATAAATGAAAAGATCTCGCCTCCTACATGCTCATCCAAAATTTGATCAATAAGTGGTGTAGGGAAGTTGTCTTTAGGACATGCTCTATTCAGATCTCTAAAATCAGTACAAAAACGGATGGTCCCCTACTTCTTATCTACATGAATGATATTGGATATCCTTCGGTTAAGGGAACTAGGTAGATAAAGCTAGCCTTGGGAAACTTCTCTACCTCATCCTTGATGGCAGGCACCTTACTAGGATTCACAACACGTTAACGTTGTCAAACAGGTTTAACATTTGGATACATTTTTATTTCATGTTCAACAATACGGGGATCAATCCTTGTAATTTCTTTATACGACCAAGAAAATAAATCACAAAATTCATTAAATAACTTGGTGTGTGTTTGAATTTTATTGGGTGAACAATCAGTACTGATATACATATTCTCTATTTTACCAAGTGTTCGAGAAATGTTGATCAAGAAAATTGGTGATATTTTTTCCATGTTCCCTTCGACATATATACCGTGAGTTCCTAATGGGACCACAGAATGACCAAATTTATCTCTTAAGGTCATCTAAAACTCATCATGCTTAATCCATTAGAGCTTCAAGAGGAATTAAGATTGATGACGCATCTCCTCCTAAGGCTGGTCCAGACTGGTCATGGTTTCAATAATAGCTTCATCTAAAGGAAAAGTGTCATCAAGGAATTCATGTGAGCATGAAAAAATGACCAACCAAGCGGGTGACACTAGGAAATCCTCCTCTCCTGTCCATGAAGGGGAAGGATCAAGATCTATAGTGATGTCAAGTATGACTTGTTAAGTGCTCCGCGCTACAGATTTTGACATTTCTGCACCAGTGGGAATGAGACCTTCATTTGAATTACCTGGATATGGGAGAGCCCAATGATCTCTCAAATATGAGGTATTGAAAGAGACCAGACTCAAAGTTGATGGAACGCCACTAAGCATAGAATTGATATCTAGAATTAGCACCAAAAAATTAAAGGTTTCCATTAATGAAGGATACATTATGACGCCAACTTTCTCAGTTGTTGGCTAATAATTATTAATTACGTAGATAGTGGGACCTGATGATGCTGAGGAACCAGAATTATCAAACAAAAATTGATCAATCATAATAATTCTATCTGCTTAAGGAAAACAAGCGAAAAAAAATACTAATGACACGATCGCTTTCATGGAATAAATCCATTTCTAATCTAGTAACAAATTATAGTCAAGGGGAACATCAACCACCTCAACCTTGTCCGAAAGGGTCTTCCCCCCAAGATGAACTTGAAGGGAAGGAATAATTCCATACAGTCTAAAGGAACGTCCATCAAAGGTTGTCAACATAGTCATTGATTTAGACAACACAAGAGAGCCAAGTACTTTCCAAAAGGAAAGAGATATCACAGAGGTCACAACGCCTTCATCAATAATTGTATGTTTAACAGTGTTGTTTAAGCACTCCATATGGACTTGAAAAGCCACATGGTAAGGAAAGAAAGGTTGGACATTGTGAGTCCCGAACTTGACCACACTAGGGTCGTTCGAGTCACACAACAAGATTTGAAACAAAAATCCGATGCCATCTGATGAAATTGACCCTATCGTCGGATTTCACCTTGGTAATTACGATTTTTCTTTTTCTTTTTTTTTAATTTGCTTCAATTTTCGTCAAATATTCGACGTTCATCGATAATTGAACAAATTTCATCGGATATACAACAACATTCATCAGATTACAAATGGAAAAATTAAAATAGTCAAAATCTTAATTTCCTCGGATATTCAACGAGAATTTAGTTTTAGAAACTATATAATAGGAATATTCCGACATGTTTGCTATACAAGCGACGATTTGCAAAAGTTAGAATCTGCGCATGGACTATTTTTCATACAAAAAACCACAATTATTTCAAATGTTACTATAATTAAAAATAGTGAAGTGTGGACCTTGATTTTTTTACGATCGATAATCATCAGTCAAGCTTGGTATTAGAAAATGTCAGAACATAACAATATTCCTAATCCACGTGATCAAAATCATGAATTGCTTGCTAGATTGTGTGATGGATTGAAAAATAAAGGGTGATGGGAAATGTTATTGTACATGTAGTCAATGTAAAGGCTTTAAAAGGAGAAAAATAAATATCATAATAGCCAAAAGACATTGTAGCAGACATGCTGAGGGGGGACATGACTATCGTCAATTTGTAAGTTTTTTATTATATATGTCTTTATATTGATTGGTTTTGTAAATGTATGTATCATTTAATATTTCTTATATTAACTAATATCTCTTGATGGTTTCATGTAATTATAAAGGAAAGACATCCTATGACATATTTCCTAGATGGTGTGCTTTCAGAACAAGCATCGATGGACCATGGAGCTATGAATAATGAAGAATACGTTAATGATCGTATTGAAGAAGATGATCGTACCGGAGACATAGTTGAAGATGATAGTACAAATACATTAATCTATGATACATTTAATGTTAGAATGGATGATGATGACGATGAACATGAAAATGATGTCTTCGATGATGTTCATGATTTACCTCTTCTTGAGAAGGAATACAAACCCCTTTATGAAGGCTCCAACACAAATCGTCTCTCTGCTATATTGTTGATAATGAACTTGAAGGTTATGAATGGTATTTCAAACAGATTAGTCACAAAGATGTTAAGGCATGTAATATATTCCCACATACATATGATCATGATAAAGGTTATCTTTGATCCTCTGATAATTTCATTATTAATTTCATAAGTAAAATTAATATGGATGAAACATGTTTCATTAATATTATTTATATATTATATTAACTAGGTTTTTACTTTAATTTGTTGTAGCTTGATAACTGAATTTTTGTTACCATCACCAAATATTTTACCTCGCACATATCGATATTTATCTATCATCATGAAATAAATTGGAATGCAGTATGGAGAAATTGATGCATTCCCCGATGACCATATCATATATTATAAACAACATGAATTTGAAACAGAATGCCAAGAATGTCATATCGATAGATATCGAACAGATCAAGTAAAAAAAATGTTCCTCGCAAGGTTCTTCATTTTATTCCCATTATTCCACGTTTGCAACAACTATTCAAGTGCAAAAATCTAGCATAATTTATGGATTACCATGAACATAATAGAAGTCAAGATGGCATTATTCGAATGCTTGCAGATGGTTCTACATATAGAGATATGGAGGAAAAATGACCACACTTTAAAGAAGAACCTCATAATGTGAGGCTTTATTTGGTAGCATATCGTGTCAATCCATATGTAGAGAAGAGATCTATTTACTCAGTGTGGCCTATTTTTGTTATAAAAAAGAACATTCCTCCATGGTTGTCAATAAAGAGGGAGAACATAATGTTGGCAATGATTATTCCAGGTATGTATAAAACATTTTTTTTAATATAGTGGCATTTCACTTGTCATATTTTGTTGCATAATGTCATATATTTTTTTCCTTTTACTGTTGTGTATTATTTATATATCTTTTAATGGTTGTAATAATTATATATTTTATATGTTCAAATAAATCAGGTAAGTACCAAGTTAAAGATATGAATGTATATATCGATCCTCTTATTGATGAACTACTAAAGCTACAAAATGACATCACTATTTATGATGTATCTATACCAATATGACAAAGGCAATTTAAATTCCATGCAATGCTTGTATGGACAATATATGATGCCCTAGGGTTAGCCCATTTTTGCAATATGTAATTATAATGTCGACTTTAATAATATTAAATTTTATGAAGTTGAGATATTATGCATGAATTTTTTTTCAAATAATCCATTCATTTTATATGATTATAATTGACAATGTTAATCCATAGACTCTTTATGTGGGTATTCAAACAAAGAGAAAATTTGCATGTACAATTTGTGGTCCTAAGATCAAATATTGTCGTTCAAAAAGTTTACGAAAGGAGGTGTTTGATGAGTATATGCACTTCCTTTGTAAGAATCACAAGTATTGAACTACCGATAAACATATATTCAATGGGAATAAAGAGACTGCATAAAAATTGCAGAAAATGACACCTCACATGTGAAAGTTGCAATATAATAGAAAACATCAAGGTACGTATAGATCAAATTGTCTATCTATCATCATATATGATTTTTTTTAATTTTTTTTTTATTGTGTGTTGTTTACTGTAATTGACATTGATTTCTATAAATTATTTATAAACCATGATTCATGATGGTTGTCATGATCATGGAGGAATTAATTGGCTTCCACGAGGAATGAAAATTTATCCTAAAAAATTCAGTAGGTTGTCATACTGTGAGCACCTACAAATTTCTCATCTGTTTGATACAATGCATATCGAAAAGAATGTTGTTGAAACATTATGGCGAATATTGGATCTAAGGAGCGACACAGAAAAAGTTGTAAAAATTTGCAATGACATTCAGGAATCCAATCAGGAAATTAAAGATGCCATTAAATTACATATAAATGGAGACCAAATTAATATAAACTCACTACCATGGTTGTTAATAGAGAAACAAAGCAATTTTGTAAAAGAAGTCATACGAAAAAATAATTTTCCCACCAGATTTTGTTCGAACATGAACAATATCATAACCAAGAAAGGTGATTTTGTGGGGGTGAAAACGCATGATTAACATGTATTCATCAAGGTAATTATTATGGTATATATATATTGTTTAATTTTTTTATTCTCACGCATATTATTGTTGGTATTTTTTTGTCTACTTTTTGAAAAAAATAATGAAACAATTTTTATATTGTTATAGTATGTTCTACCTCTATCTCTCTCGGAAAAATTTGACAACAATGTCAAACAAGTTATATATGATCTTGAAAAATACATGAGGTAAGTGGTGATATCTTCCATGCCTAAAGTGTTTGTTTAATTCATGGTAGAACTTATATTTGATCTTTATTTTTATAATTGTTCTGTAAAATCAAGTTTTTTTTTTGTTAAATCTCATGATTTGTTTGCATCGCTTGTAGATGGTTTTCATCTAAATAAATCCATAAAGAAGATATAAATTATTGGAGGAGAGAAATTCTGCGTCTGATGTGTGAAATGCAAAAGCATCTACCTTTGGAAATTTTCAATGCACAAGTGCACTACCTCATATACCAAGTTGAGGAGATTGAATTGTGTGGACCAATACACTCAAGGTCCATGTGGATGGTTGAGAGGCACTCAGAATTTTTGAAGGGATTGGTTAGACAAGGAGCACGTCCAGAGGGTTCTATGATGGAGGGATATATGGTATACCGTAACATGATTTATATTATTGAATACCTTCCTATATTAGCATCGAAGCTCAATCTAGGTCGCATTTGTGATCCAAACTCCAATAACAATTTTGAAGGGGAGTACTTCATTAGGAAAGGTATATTGAGGAAAGTGAAAGGTAATTATTATCTAGAGGAGATTAATTATAGTACATTTGAATTCTTTTTTAATGTATATATCATATTTATTTCAATTTAAATATTCAATATGCATCAATTAAAAGTGTATACATGCATGTTAAGTGAATATCCATTTCTCCTTAATTGTAATTTTACTTTCATGAAGCAATTGGTCATGAGTGGGATGCACTTCATTTATACATAGCAAACAATCTTGAATGGATGAAGGTATGGATTGAACGATGTGAACAATCTGGTCATGGAAACTAATGGGAAGGTATGGCTTCATTGGTTAAATAAACACATCGTAATGGAGATACCAATCTTACATAAAGGGAAATCAATTTATCATATGGTTTAAAAGCTAAGAATGAAAGCATATTAATTATCCATACTATTTTTTTTTCAAATATATTGATGTACAGGTTCATTTATTTCCCTACATATCATAGACATGCACTTAATCATGATCAATTCAGGATGTAACATTTATGTGTATGGTTTGTTGCAGGTAAAACACCATATGGCCATGTGGTGCAATGGTCGTAAATTTCGCATAAAAAAGTTGGATGAAAGAGAGAGAACTTATGATTGTGGGATAACTGCAGTATTTGAGGTGACCAATGTTTCCTATAGAAGTGACAGAAAATCATAACTCTCATAAAATTGACACTATGGGTATTTGGAAGATATTATTCAGTGTGATTTTAAATCCTTCAAATTAGTTATGTTCATTTTCAAGTGGTATATTTTATGATTGAATAAATGTGATCCCAATAGAATTATTATTGAACATGATAATGGATTTACCATGGTTAATACAAGGTTGTTTGAGCCAATAACAGAGCCCTATTTATTCCAAGCCAATGTGAACAAGTATTTTACTCTGAGGTTCCAGGTATAGGGGGTTGGTGATTTTCCGTGAGACACGATCCAAGGGGAATTTCGGTAAAGTATAATGTGGAGGATGATAATGAAGAGGGCCTTGAAGAAGAAGATGATGTTGAGGATGATAAACATGAGTTAGAGCATCATGTTACAGAGGAAGATGATGAAGAATTAGTTGAGTCAGATGATGTAGCAGATAATGTCCATGAATATGATATCAATGATGACATGATGATCAAAACTGACATCGATGACAATGATGATATGGAAAATCTTTACGATGTTGAATATGGATCAGATGATACAGATGATGACTTGAATGAAGAATATCATGATGAATTCCATTGAATTTTATGAGGTATGCCTTAATATATATGTTCAACTTTATATATTAGGTATTTTAAGTTTTTTCGTCGCTTTCTTGTATGTTGGAATATGCTATAAGAGTCATTGCTTCTTAATTAGTATGTCAAAAAACACATGAATGATTTTTTTGTACATAGATTTTGTTGAGTTATAGGGAATTGAGAGTGACATGAGCGGGGGGGTCATATGAGCTTCCACCTTCACATCCAGGTTGGACCTGTTTAGTAGAGAATATTAAATTATTCTCAAAAGAAAGAGAATATCGGTAAGGAAATTCTCTTGCTATTATCTTCATTGTCATACTCATCCTCCTCCTCCTCATCATCATCTTCATAATCATCATCGTCATCCTCATCCTCATTGCCATTATTGTCAACATTATCATCATCCACATCATCATACTCAGTGTCATCATCATTGTCATCATAATCATCATCATCAACATCATCATCATCATCATCACCATCATTATCATTACCATCACCATCATCACCACCACCATCATCATCATCATCATCATCATCCCCATCATCATCGTCGTCATCATCACCACCACCACCATCATCATCATCATCATCGTACTATTATCATCATCAGTATCATCATTATCAGCATCATCATCGTCATCATTATTTTTACTTATCATCATCGTCGTCATCACCGTCACCATCCTCATCATCTGCATCTTCGTCATTATCATCATCATCCTCATCATCGTCTCCACTAGCCTTTCTATCTATTCCTACAAAATACATGAACACTAAGTCATTCACCTTTTTATGCTCTATTAAAAGTAAGTTAGCTTGCATCTCATACATGTCTCTAGTTGATCCTCATCCTTGTCCTCCTCGTCATCATCATCGTCATCATCGTCATCATCGTCGTCGTCATTGTCATCCTCATCCTCATCCTCATCCTCATCCTCATGGCTATTATTGTCATCAGCATCATCCTCATTGTTATCATCATCATTGTCATCATCATCAGTAGAATCATCATCCTCATCATCATCATCATCAACATCATCACCATCATCACCATCACCATCATCACCATCGTCACCATCATCATCATCACCACCATCATCATCGTTGTCATCGTCATCGTCACCACCATCATCATCGTCACCATCCTTATCATCTGCATCTTCATCATTATCATCACCATCCTCATCATTGTCTCCACTAATATTTCTCGCTATACATGAACACTACCTAGGTCATTCACCTTTTTATGCTCTATTAAAAAAAATAGTAAAAAAAAATATAATAAAAAAATTAATATAAAAAGGAATTAATAAAAACAATATAATAAAAACAAAACGAAAACTTAAGAAAACAATATATTAAAATAACTTAATATAAAACAATAAAAAAAGACAAACAAAAAAAATATTAAAACCATCCATAACAAAATCTTTTCGATTACACCACATTCAACACAAGCTCTCTACAACAAACCTACTCCTTCACATCGTTCTCTGAAGAATTTTCTATGGAGACACGATAGAGAGCTAGAGGAGGGAATTATCTGCAAGAGTAGGGATACCCCATTTCAATTGGACACCCATGATTAGGACAGGTGCTTTGCAATATTGATATTCAAACCCTAAACAATTTAAATATGACACAGAGGACAGGTGCTTTGCAATATTTATATTCAAACCCTAAACAATTTAAAGTCATTGGTATTGTTGGTCCTATGGGTAAAAGGGGTTGTTTCTCCACCTTTATAATACACCTTGGTCTTGTGGATATGGGGGTTACCTTACCATCTCATTCTGACCCCTATGTTTGACTTATGTTCCTTCATCTTCTACTTGGTCCTAGCACCCTTATTGTGTGTGTTACTTTGAACACCTTTGGTATGATGATTTAACCTTATTACTTTTATTGTTTTATTGTTATGTGACCACATGACCTTTGGTACCATACTCTAAGTGTACTCAACTTTATTTTATGTTTTATTATGGTAACCACCCTAAAACCTAGGGTTTCCTAAGTGACCATTCTAGAAGACTTGCCAAGTTTATATATTATATTCATAACTTCACGCTTGGATTATCTTGGCATGAAAGAAGTATAGATATGATATTTGTTGGACGCATCATAAGTTTATTGCTGCTATAAAGTTGAGTACACTTAAAGTAGGGTACAAAAGGTCAGATGGTACCTCTTCTAGGGTTGTTAGACTTGTGTTGTGAACCATGATCTCCAACCAGTGAACTACAACCATGAAATGTGAACTATGATATCCAAACCATGAGATCCAACCATGAAATGTGAACCTAAACCATCAATACTCTAATATCTCTCTCTCTTTCTCTGAAGGTATGTCTTTCGACAGCTTGTCCGTACAGTGACAAGAACTGACTCAAAATGTCTGAGTATAAGGAAGATACATACCGGATCTATCTAGCATTACTATTGTTCTGTAATTATCATTCATTCGTTAAACTTGGCGTAATTTTGTTATAGTTTATGTTCTGTACATTGCAATTTATAACTCATCTCAAGGACCAACTTTAATGTAGTGACCATTGGATTGTTAAATTTGAAAGAGGTGGAAATTATGTTTGAATTTATTACAACGGTAGTTTTTTTGGATGTAGCTCTGTTATTTAATTTTGCTTATATAATGATGATAAAAATATATGTGACAATATACCTTGAGAGAGAGAAAATATTAAATTCATTGGTCTTGTAGGTCCTATGGTTAAAAGGTGTTGTTTCTCCACCTTTACGCTACACCTTGGTCTTGTGGGTATGGGGGTTGAATTACCATCTTGTTGTGACCCCTTTGGTTGACTTATGGTCCTTTCATCTTCTACTTGGTCCTAGCGCCCTTATTGTGTGTGGTACCTTGGCCACCTTTGGTATGATGACTTAACCTTATTACTTGTATTGTTTTATTTCTATGTGACCACATGACCTATGATACCATACTCTAAGTATATTCATATTTATTTTATGTTTTATTATGGTACCTCTTCTAGGGTTTCTAGAATTGTGTTGTGAAATTTTTACCATGATGTCCAATAGTGAAATGTGAACCTAAACCATCAACACTCTAATCTCTCTCTCTCTCTCTCTCTCTCTCTCTCTCTCTCTCTCAAGGTATGTCTTATGAATGCTTGTCCTTATAGTGACAAGAGATCTAGATTTGTATTAGAGTCATAAATTATTCTTTAGGTACTAGGTTCCACATTCGTCACCTAACCATTCATGGAAAACAATAACCTTCAAACCTCAATATTGATTCAAGGCACACTTCATGAGAAATACATGGGTGAGATGTAATCTTGAATGATGTTTCTCATGGTGCAAGAAGAACCACACAGGTATTTTTCAGATCTGTCTTCTTCGAGCGAGGGGAGTTTATGAAGACAAGAGGAAAGTGAGACATCTAGAAGGTCTACAATAGGTATATCAACTAGATGTCAAAATATTAAAATAAAATTCCAAAGACGCATACAATTTTTTCACGCTAAAGGGAGGTCATGTTTTTATGAAGATGAGACCATAAGTGACATTGAGGTTCCCTTGAGGTACAAACATATAGTGAAACAATGGGTAACCAAGGATATTCCTCAACTAAACACATATTTTTGTGTGAATGAGAGGATATATTGAATTGCACCATCGTCATTACATGGTTTTGGGTTGTTTTCCATGGATGGCATAATGGTTGGTTATGGAAGATGTATTGAATTGATGGAGTATATTGGACCTTGTTACAACTACACAGATTGAATGCAACTGGTCCAATATACAATAAGTATGCGCATATATTGATTGTCTACAAATTATTTACAACTGAAAGATAGGGATCAAAATAAAGGAGAAACATTATACATTGACGGAAGGCCAAAAGCTACATGGAATATTGTGGGGTTTATAAATAGTACACAACCAGGGTCTACACTTAAGAAACCCAATTGCATATTTGAGGGGTGTGAAGGAAACTTTGTTTTTGTGTGTTCCATTAAATCAATAGATGCAAGGGAAGAGTTTCTTATTAATTACAATTTGAATCAAATAGATACAAATCCAATCATTAATGTATATGTACATCTAACAATTTACCCAACCTTTAATTACTGAATCTAATATCTTATGTATTTTTTGGTAGTCTATTGTTCTATTTTCGTTAAATTTTTCTATATTTAAGATGAAGGGTAGACATAGGAGCATCTCCCCAGCAACTGATCAGAGGATTACACCATCCTCGAGGAAACATGTATACATAATTGTAATTGTACAAATATAATATGAAAAAATATGTATTTGTTATATTTTTTCATGAGTATAATCGTTTCATTTAGATAATGTTATTTATGTTTTTGTTGTAGGGTTTTGATTGGGGTAGCTCTCTACCACCTGTAGATCAGGAAGTACCTTCCTCGAGATAACGGGTATACTTCATTGTTATTTTAATACTATAATATGTGAATATGTTTTTATTATTATTTCTTTTCATTAGTATATCGGTTTCATTTATATAATGAATTATGAATTTTTCATCACATACAAGTGATCAGGGCATCTCCCAGAAAGTTCATCAGAGGTGTAGAAAGTCCTCAAGGCAACAAGTAATCATCATTGTAATTTTACTACTATAATATGTGCAATATGTTTTATTATTAATTATTGTTCATGAGTATATTAGCTTCACTTTGATATTGAATTATGTGTTTTTCATCACATGAAAGTGATTTTTTTTTCATGAGTACACTAGTTTCTCTTCGATAATGTTTTATACAATTAATTGTTATAGGGAAGTGATTGGGTCATGTCCCCAATTGTTGATCAGATGAGTACATGCTCCTCGATTCAGCAGGTATACCAATTTCTAATTGCACAAATATAATATGACCAATATGTTTTTTATGTTAGGTATTTTTCTTATGTATATTTCTTTCATTATGACAATGTTTTCTACATTTTTGTTGTAGGGTGATGGTTGGGGAAAGGCCCCAACTATGGATCATATGATGCCATCGTCGAGGGATCGGGTATACATAATTGTAATTTTTGAAATCAAACATGAGAAATATGTTATTTTATTATGTTGTTTTCCTCGGTATATTGCTTCCATTTTAGTAATGTTTTATATATTTTTGTTGTAGGCTACTAATTTAGCATTTGATCTAGCATCAAATAAATCAATTGATATTGATGTGGATGATATCATGCGCTATGTTGACATTGGATATCTTATAGACCCAATTAAAATGATAGAGAAGACCCTAAACATAATTAATGAGGATATCCTTCATCTGCTATTCATTCAACCGTGGACAAACGAGATTAAAGCAAAGGTTGATGGTTTGTTGAAGATATATAAGCCCTTGAAAGTAGCTTGTAGTATCTTGAATTAGAATATAAATTCATTTATGATTTTATAATTTGTACTTGTATATGATTGTGAGCTAGCAATTTGTTTGTATCTACAGGATTTTTTGCGCCCACACACTAGTGGTGAGGGTAGATTTGGTATTAGCGATGCTCATGGAGATTCATCACATGAGAATATGACTCCACCTGCATCACATGTGCCATTGTTGTCAACTGAACAATTGGTGAAACAATCCACGACACCCCTGATTCCATATGTGAGTGCAACCGCTAGTGGCCGGCACATGCCAAATGGTACAGAACAAGGGGTCGATGCAAATATTAGCAATGATAATGCTCAAGAAGAATTTCTTGGATATTCCCATGTCACTAGCACGGGTAGATTGGATACAACATTTTGGTGGATGAAAATCTTGTTCCCATAAATATAGAGAAGATCTGAGGTATTTATACATTGTTTAACTTATTGTTTGTAATATTATTTACAAACATTGTTTTACAGCTAATGATGACATGATCGTATTGTAGGAAATGATGTTTTTTATAAACATCCAAATGATCTCTCATTGGAGATATTTGGGCCCACCATTCACACAAGGTGGGATAAATAAACACAATTAAAAGATGAGCTCACTAATCGCTTGGTTGGCCTATTCAACAGTGAGACCTTCAATAGAGTGGAGGTCCTAAAGAAGGCTGACCAACATATGAAGATTGTGAGGGACCAAATTAGGGTTCATTTAGAAATGAACCCTAGGTATAGTGCCCTCCAATGATTCCAACAAGAGATTGTAAAACCCTAGTAGAAGATGGAAAGGAGAGGGCTTTGAGAAAAATAAGGAAAGCTACCGCCTGGCACAGGGAGGTATGTAATACTTTCAACAATGTAATTATAAACCTTCTTATTAATAATTTTTAGATCAAATTTGAAACATGTAATGTATTTCAACATTTTCATAGGCTTTCAAAGGCCACCAAGGCTAGGCAAGAGAAAATCAGACAACACAAGCTTGGGCCTGGTGGTTATTCCCATTTGGCAGCATGAATTGTAAGTATCAAAAATCAAATATTACATCCAGAAAAAAAAAAAAAAACTTGCAACTTATTTTCTGTTTTATTGAAATTTAAAAGGTATTTCATGGCAGTATGCAAATATACAGGCCGATCGATTCAATGAAGTGACCACTGAAGAATACTCGAAGCTTGTCTTCTAGCACGACTTTGGAGCTGTTGTTGAATGCCGAAAAATCTTGTATGGGAAAACAGAGTCTTCTATGATCCATCTTGCATGCAGGTATATAAAATCAATGAAGTTGATTTATGAATGATTACTTGTGCATTCTATTTGTTATAGTTATTCTCAATAAAATATTGACTCAATTTTAAGCAGGAAATCAACGATCCACCTAATGTCGAGGATGGAGGACAACCTATCGAAGGTCATGCTTCGAATACAGGTAATGAATGAATTCATATGCTACAATTTAAAATTTTGCATTGCAAATGGTGAATATCAATTGTACTTTTTCATTTTTCAACTGCAGAAAATGTAGAGGCTCATACTATACAAGATGAGCCTATACATGGACACAAAGTACATGATGTGGCCACAACATGTAAAAAACACCTATGTAATATTTTTTTAATGAAAAAATTGTCATTCTAAATTCATAAGATATCAATTTAAGATTTTTACATTATTGCAGAAAATCCCGACCCCTTGCAGCAACATCCACGCCATAAGTAATCTACTAGGTAGACAATACGACAAGTTGTAGATGTAACGAGAACTGAATGATAAGTTGTAGTAGATGATTTGCTTGTTGATTTTATAAAAAGAAAAAAACCTAGAAAGAAGTGATTTAATAAACACTATCTATACTTACTTTTGATAATAAATTAAATCCACATTTATGCATATAAATTTAATATTTTTTCTAGTACATGCATTGGGTATGGGGAATTGAGAGTGATGTGAGGGGGGGGAAGGGTCTATGAGATATTTTGTCTTCACGTGGTTGGCCTTGTTCAGTACATAAAATAATTTATTGGAGCCTTTTAATCTTGGAGAAAACCTCCCTCGATCAAACAAATCAACATCAAAGTCAATTTTGATTTCATTGTTGCTCTAGGTCGAGGGAGGTTTTCTCCAACATTAGAATCTCCAATAAATTATTATCGAAACCAAGAGGAGATTATTCATGACTGTTAGTTTGTTCTATCAATTTTTTAGTTTGTTCTCATCAACTAAATCCATGCTTGAATCCAGGATGATGAGGGGTTAGTCCAAAAAGAAGGCACATCAGGTGATGGGAAGCATTATAAGGGTATGTTGGCATTCTCATAAAAATGCATCTTATACTATTAAATAATGGTACAAATATGGCTTGTATTGATTTTGTATATATTTATAGAGGTTGAATGATTTGGAACTATAGGTACTACACAAAATTAACAATGGTTGGGATGTGATGAGGGGAGGTATGTTGTTTCCAATTTCATTCTAGATTATGTTCATGTTATGTATTTCATGCCATATTATGTTCATGTTAGGTATTTAATTCCATATTATGTTTATGTTACTTTGAATCTCATAACTCTTGTATAGTTCCACGCCCATGAAAGTAGAAGTGCTTTTAACCAAAATCAAGTATGTAGCAGGAATAAAATGTTTCGATCTTCTTCCTTATACTATAATGATAAAAATATATAAGGAGCATATGTGACAACATACCTTGAGAGAGAAAAGGTTAAAGTACTTTGTATTATTGGTCCTATGGGTAAAATGGGTTGCTTTTCCACCTTTATAGTATACCTGGTCGTGTGGGTATAAGGGTTGTCTTAAATTCTTTTTGTGACCCCTTTGGTTGACTTATAGTCCTTTATCTTTTACTTGGTCCTAGAGTCCTTATTGTGTGTACCTTTGGTAAGATGAATTTTATTTTATTGTTTTATTTTTATGGACCATATGACCTTTAGTACCCTATCCTAACTCAACCTCACATTATTTTATGTTGTTTGGTAACAACCCCAAAATCTAGGGTTTAGTGGATTGACCCTTCTAGAAGGCTTGTTAAGATTATAAATTCAAGTCAGGATTTTCAGTTTGGAGTGTGTGTTCACAAGATAAGATTGAATATATGATCTTACACTTGCTCGAGGGTTTTCTCAAGAACATCATTCCCACTTCAAGGGCTCCACACACATATGGGACACATCATCTTCAACAAATGACCATAGAATGGGTCATTTGTGCCACCTAGTGATCCAAGGCACATATCATGGATCCAATGCTGAAACTGCCATGTCCTTGTTTCCATGTGATCACCCTTAATTACTTCTTTACCATTAATGGCCATGTCATCAACCTTAATTATTGTTTTGCTGAGTTCAATAAAATGCATGCTAGGTCAAAGGATGTTGAATCTAAAGGTGAAACCATATTTTTTGTGCTCAGTTAGATTTATTGCATCATCTAGTTTCATTGCTTCATTATTTTGGTGAAGTAAAAAATCCACCCTGGAGATGGCACAATTTGACTAAGTAAAAAATATGGTGCTAACATTGGATAACCAGCGTTAGGAAAATGCACACCATCCTCTCTATTTGAAGGATTTATTTATTATGAGGATATAGGACTCTAGAATTTTGATCTGTGCATCTAACCATATAATTATTTTTTCCAGACAATCTTTAAGGGTAAAGTTATAGGTCTTCCAAAATGGGGTTTTACGTAATTAACTAAACTATTGAAAAAATAGTCTAAGTTTCCCTAAGAAAATTTCCACCGTATCTGATAGGTTGATGATAAAAATAATATATGAGTATCAAGATATATATTGTTGAAGTGTTTATCTGACCATGATCTCAGTTTTCCTAAAGAATGCTTGAAGACAAAGTTACAAGTCTCCCAAGATGGGGTTTCAGGCTATTTTGCTCAGTTCAGTAAAATGCATGCCTAGGTAAGAGGATGTTGAATATGTAGGTGAAACCTGTTTTTTTGTGCTCATTTATATGTCTTCCATCATCTAGTATCATTGGTTCATTATTTTGGTGAAGTAAAAAATCCACCCTAGAGATGGCACAATTTGACTAAGTATAATATGTACTACTAAAACTGGCTAAGTGGCAGTAGGAAAATGCACACCATCCTCTCTATTTGAAGGATTAATTTATTTTGAGGATATATGACTCTAGAATGTTTATCTGTCCATATAACCATATGATTAGCTTGTCCAAGTATTCTCTAAGGGTGATGACTTTAACTCTTATCATTACACCATAATATAAGACATAACAACGATCCTTAGTGTGTTAAACCTTAGAAATAATGAATGTCATTTGAGAATGTAGGCTACGAGGTAGTAAAAGGACATGACTCATTTTGTTGAGAAATTCCAATACCTATAAGTAGTAGGAAGCTACCATTAATAAAAATCGATACATCATTGTCAAGGAAAGGCGGATGAAGTATCCACTTCAAAGACTAGAAAACATGGTCATGCAAAGTTCCATTTTGTTGCAAGTGATATTTTTAATGGGAAAAATATTGAAGATATAGTCTCATATTCTCATAATTGTGATGTACCTCATGCTAATCACATTGATTTTGAGTTCATTAACAAATATGGGGATGGATTTCTGAGTTTGTTAGCTAATAATGGAAACACAAAGGATGATATCAGGCTCCCTTTCAATGAACAACTATTTACCCATATCAAAGACGACTTTGGAGAAGGGAAATATCTTGTCCTCACTGTGATGTATGCAAACATGATTACTGAATTCCCAACATAGAAAACCTAATACCCTAAAAATCCTAGCAATAAATACCTTTAAGACCCTAAGCATTAAAGACCTAAGAAAATGGTGACACGCAGTAGGCTCTACCAAGCAAGAAGGAATCATAACCCTATCTATTGAATTCAAGGTATTCTTCAAATGGGGAAGTCCCACATACAAATGAATGAAAACCCACATACACCTCAAGCAAACCTTCCCCATCATTCTTTCAACCATAGCCAAGAGTCATTTCCAGGCATAGTTGGGCTGTTGCTGCTCGTTGGGTGAATAAAAATGGGTAGTGATGGGATTACTAGGAGAAGAAGAAACAAATACAAATAACAGGGTTTTAATTTGATTCAAGTACTGCCAGCAAGTCAAGGTTTTATCACCTAAAATACAGTCTTGGGCCTCACTTTCTCGCTCTTGGAAGGGTAATCTAATCTATTTATTTAACCTAAGATTGAACTCCAATCAATGGGTAATGAGAATATCCAAAACAATGGCATACACAAAGTCATCATCAGTCAAGCGCGTGATTAAACATGAAATACAAGGCAAATTAATCTCAATCAAGTGCATGCATTAAACATATAAGTCACAGACATACTGAGGACATATTTTCCTTCTTGAGATCCTATGTGTCAGATTTAAATTGTTTAGTGTTTGAATATCGATATTGCAAAGCACCTCTCTTGATTGTGGGTGTCCAATTGAAATGGGGTATCCCTACTCTTGCACACAATTCTGTCCTCTATATCTTTGTCATGTATATGTAGAAAATTCTTAAGAGAAGGATGCGAAGGAGCTGGTTTGTTACAGAGCTCATGTTACCACATGACCTTTGCTACCCTAATCTCTAAGTGTACTCAACTTTATTTTATGTTTCCTAAGTGACCATTCTAGAAGACTTGCCAAGTTTATATATTATCTTCATAAATTCACTCTTGGAGTATCTTGGCATGAAAGAAGTATAGATATGATATATGTTGGATGAAGCATAGGGTTATTGCTATTGTAAATTTGTGTAGATTTAAAGTAGGGTACCAAAGGTCATATGGTATCTCTTCTAGGGTTGTTATACTTGTGTTGTGAAATCTCTCTCTCTCTCTCAAGGTGTTAGACTTGTGTTGGTAACTCTCTCTCTCTCTCTCTCAATGTATGTATTCTGACATCTTTTCCTTATAGTGAGAAGAGTTGACTCAAAATGTCTTTGTATAAGGAATATCCAAACTAAATCTATCTAGCATTATTATTGTTCTTTAATTATTGTTCATTAGTTAAACTTGACGGAATTTTGTTACACTTTATGTTTTGTACATTGCAATTGATAACTCATCTCAAGGACCAACTTTAATGTAGTGACCAATGGAGTGTTAAAGTTAAAATACATGGAAATTATGTTTGGATTTATTATAGAAGTACTTTTATGGATGTATCTTTGTTATTTACTTCTTCTTATATAGTAATGATAAAAATATATGTGACAATATACCTTGAGAGAGAGAAAATATTAAAGTCAATGGTCTTATAGGTCCTATGGGTAAAAGTGGTTGTTTCTCCACCTTTATGGTACACCTTGGTCTTGTGGGTATGGGGGTTGCATTACTATCTTAGGAATTTTGTAAGAGATGCTTCATATGACTTATTACATGTTGTTGTTAGAACAACCAAACTCATGTGTCTTGTCCTTTGAAGGGTGCTTCCTTTCAGTTTTTAGATACATAGGACTGTTTATTTTTGCGCTTTGTTAAGGATAAACTATAGACTCCTTGCTTTTCAGTCCACCTAGGACTATATGAATGTCTTATTTTATTTCAAACTTTGAAATATAGAATATAATGATTTCTATTTGGAAAAAGAAAATGATGGAGATCCAAAATACATACAAGATTTAGGGAACAACGTGCTAAGTCATATTGACTTCTATTGTGTGTGCTTAACCTTATTCCTAACCCTTTCTTTCTCAAGGTATGTCATGTATTCCATTGGTGACTTGTCCTTTCAGTGAAAATATCTTAACCTAAAAGTATCTGAGTATAATGGTGATTCAAAATAGTCTTACACCAACATTATTATTGTTCTTTGTTAATTGTTTCCTATTACTATTATTACTGCTTTATTTCTTGTACATTGCTATTAGTTTAACTTCATTATAATATTGTTATTGTTTATGTTTTGTACATGGAAATTGGTAAATCATCTCAATGACCAACTTTAACACATTGACCATTGGAGTGTTAAAGTTGAAAGAGATGAAAATTATGTTTTAAATTTATTACATCAGTATTGTTTTGAATATAGCTTTGCTTCAACTCTATCTCATGCATGCAAGTATAAAAATTTTGATTTTTTGCATATCAAACCCTAACCTAACCAAAACTTTGAAATTTTTTAAAATTTCAGATATTGGATATGATGGAGTGGTTTGACATAGCTAAATTATGTTCATTTATCTACAAAACTCATCCTATTTCTTCCACATTTACAAAGTTGTGTCTTTTGAACAACTACTATTCCTTGAAGGGAAAGAGTTTTATGGTTTATCCCTTGTATTCTATCGGAGATGCTTCCTCTATTTTGTCTGAGGCTTTAAATATTACAATGGTCCTTATGGGACACCCCTTAGGGAATACAAAGCTTGAACAACTTTTGAAGAAATACATGCAATCTATAGTTTAAATCAATGCAAAATATAAATAACACATCGTACATTGGTATAAGAAGTATCCTTGGATGGTTATGAATTGATCAGCGAAATAACAAGGAAAGACATTAAAGAGAAATTATACTTTTGTGATTGTTTTAATGTCAAATGGAACATGTTATTTGTGCAAGGGCTAAGAGCAATGTAAACATCCATGGTAGTTACATGCACCACTTGGTAGAAATACCTCCAAGAATGGAATTTAATGTGGTTGAGCATGAGAACTATGATATTTATGGTGAAATTGATGTGAATGGGGATGCATTAACTCCAACATATACTCTTATTTGGGAGGATGTTTTATTCTTTTTTTACCAACCCTAGAAATCATATGATCTTTGCACTAGCTTGACTTGTTCCAAAAGAAAAAGAACATGATTAATCTTCTAAATGTTTTTGGGGAGTCTCACCCTTTGTGGGAGGTTGAAAATATGGCTTTAATAATGGGAAATCAAGATGAGATTGGTGAAGTATAGATTTGGATGTGGAATATGGTGTAGTTAACAATGAATATACATTTGTTAATACTCATGTGTCATGTAAAGAAACACATATATCCACTAAAATACATAGAGAATTAGGAGAACCAAGTGAAAAGGATGATGATAATACCAACTCCCAATAGATTTCCTATTCTGAGGAGAATAATTTTCTCTTTGTTATTGCTACACATTATTGCAACACAATTAAAGGAAAGGACACTAGTCTTCTTAGCATTGTAAAAGAATTTATTAAAGCTTCATGCCTAGATGTTATGTCAAGAACAATTGGATTTATATAGTCAACAACGTTGCCTATATTTGAAATACAGTCCTTATTAGCTTCAGGGATGTGAATTTAGTCAATTTTGATGTTTTCTTCTATAGAAAGGGTAGTGAAATATACTACACATGATATCCAAAGGAAGATAACATTACCACTATTGGATACTCAACTTGTACAATTGATTGGGATTATGTCTCACATATTGATTACAAATGGGATAATATTGGGGGTTCTCACATTGAAAATTGAGATCATAATGAGATAAAACCAATAAAAATTTTGTTTCATAGGTTTGATACCATGATATTTGCACGGTCTATTACAAAAAGAAAGATAGTTTCACCCACAACTTAAATATTATTGTTCTCAATAAAACACTAAATGGAATTACCCCTGAATAAGTTATTAACATAAATAAGTGGTGGTTACATGGAATCAAATTTGATAGAGATTATGTACTCTATCACAAAAAATGGGAAATATAGTTGTTCGACTATGCAAAGGAAAACCGGAAAGCATATATACAATAAAATATGGCACCCTCATCTTATTTGTTCAAATCCAATACATGTGACTGGAACATATTGTTCAGACATGATGTATACATTTACACATACCAATGGGCCGTGTACGAGTAGCACTCGTGGTTCATGGATGCATGTTGGCATGTACACAAACATTGCATGTCCTCAAACTTCGCTTGTTTCATCTAATTTTTAGATTTTCCCTAATGCGGTTAGAAACCCCCGAAATCAAACTCAGGTCTAGTTCAAATCCTAGTTTAGGGTAATGTACTTAACTAATTCTTGGCCATTTTACAACTAATTTGAACTATCCACTAGATCTTTAAATACAGGTCCAAAAGTTATATTTGTTTCAAAACATGACCATTGTGTTTACTTATGGTATTTGTAGACAGTATCTTTAGTCATTTTAGATTGCTATTATCTCTCTCATCATGTCATCCTGATTTTTTTCTTAAAATAATTGTATAGTGGGTCAGTGGTCTCTATTTCTTTATTGTAGTTCCTAGCTTCTATTATCAACTAGTTTTTGTTAGTTTTAATGTTTAAGGATACATTGAAATGAGACTAAACAACATGTGTGTTAGAATGGAGACAAAGGTACTGATTTCCAACAATTTATAATGGTTAATTCCATGCCCATTTTGAAATACACACTCACGCATGTTTGATACAAACTATTATTTTTCATGAGATCTTATCACACATGGGTTTTGTTACCTATGCTTCCATAGTGATTTTGTCTTCTCTACCGGCTTGACTATATGTCTTTTTTGCCAAAGTGACTGTGTCTTCTCTGCTGCTAGTGTGACTATGTCTTCTCTACTAGATTAGTTGTGTGTCTCTTCTACCAGCGTGACTGTGTATTCTCTATTGTCGGCATGATTGTGTCTTCTTTGTTGCCATCATGATTGTGTCTTCTCTGCCAACGTGACTATGTCTTCTCTGCTGCCAGTGTGACTATGTTTCTCAACTAAGTTGTGACCTGTGTCTTTTCCTTCTTAAGAAGTGTTGTTGAATCTTGGATAAAGCATTGAATTTTATCTTCATGTTGATTAAGAATATAAGTTTTGTACCCTTACTACTCTAGGGTGCATCCATGGAGGTGGGTTACAATTTTTGGCAAGGCTATTTCAGAAAAATGCAAAAAACGTACCCTTGATCGAGGTCTTAACAGCTCGATCGAGGTCTTAACAGCTCGATCGAGGGTTTAACAAACGCTCGATCGAGGTTTTATTAAAAACTCGATCGATATTTTGATAAACCCTCGATCGAGTTGTTAAGACCTTGATTAAGGGTTTACTAATAGCTCAATCAAGGGTTTAATAAAACCTCGATCGAGCTCCTAACCTCAATCAAGATACCGACCTCAATCGAGGTCACTGTTAAAAAAAATTATAAAAAACATCGCGGGCAGCTGCGGCCTATTTCTCATTTTCTCCACAGAACGACCTCGATCGAGCTGCAGCACAACCACAAATCCCGACCAAGCTAGACCAAGCTACATCGCAAGCCCCGACCACCCCTACCTTTCACCATGATGTCGGAGCAGAGAGGTAACACTCAAACCTTGTTTTTTGAAATTTAAATGGAACTTTTGTTTTTCAAGTTTTAAAATGTTAGGTTAAAATTGAAAAAAATCATTGTTATAGATGTTTTTAGGTTAGTTTTTTTTTCTAATGTGTTTGAAATGTGTTCCAACAAGCAGAAATGATGCCGAAATTTTATAAAATTGTAATTGTAATTGAAATTTGTTATTTATGTTAAAAAAAAAATTGTTTTATATATATATTGTCAACCAGTAGTGTTTATGCTGCCAATTTAATTTTTAGATGTGTGCCTGACAAGTAGAAATGCTACCCAAATTTTTTCAATCCTCCGAGAATACACGGAGGATTGAAAAAATTCAAATTTGATAAATTTAAATTTTAAATTTATAGTTTGTATAAATATTTCTATCAACTCGCAGTGTTTATGCTGCCAGTTTAATTTTGAAATGTGTGTCAAAATAGAGAAACCAAGGAGGAAACCAGCATAGCACAAAGGATCGCTCAAACACACAGGAGGAGAAACACTCAACTCAATTCTATTCAGGAATAATTGTTACATATATAGAAAACTGATAACCTAGTCTAGATCCAATGAATGTGGATCAGATCCACCAGCATAGGAGTAGCTTGAGCAAGAACAAATGAATATAGAAAACAAATGAAAACACCTAATTTCTTCCTAAGATCCTCAAAATGAATCCTTCCAACATGATTAGTAAACACATTAGCAACATTTTGACTTGTGTTACAATAAACGAGTTCAATTTCTTGAGACTCAATTTTCTCTCTGACAGTTGTAGCTCAATATGCTTAGATCTGGCATGATAGACTGGATTGTGTGCCAGCTTAATTGAGCTTTGATTCTCACTATGGATTCTGGTAGCTTGTTTTTTTTGTATTCCAACTTCTTAAAGAATGCATCTCAACCAAATGGCTTCACAAGTAGCACTAGTTAATGCTTTGTATTCAACTTCTGTGGATGATAAAGAAATAGTTGGTTGTTTCTTACTGCTCCATGATATGACTCTCAAACCAATGTTAAAGGAATATCCAGAAGTGGATTTTCTGTCATCAGGATTTCCTGCCTAGTCAGAGTCAGAGTAACCTGCCAACTAAACATCAGATACATCAGTATATAAATTACCATAATCAGCAGTTCCTTTTAAATATCTTAGCACCTGCTTTGCAGCTTTCCAATATGTTTCACATGGCTTAGCCAAGAACTGACTAAGGATTCTAACATAATATGATAGGTCTGACCTTGTAGTAGTGAGGTAGTTCATACTACCCACTAGTTGACGATACAAAGTACCATCAACTTCTTTAGATCCATCACTGTTGTATAATTTGACATTTTGATCCAAACGAGTGGATACAGATTTGCATTCACTCATTTGAAACCTGTCAAGTATCTCCCTTGCATACTTTCTTTGAGTGATGAATGTTTTACCAGATTCTTTCCAAAAAGCAATGCCTAAACAATAATGTAAATCACCTAGGTCTTTCATTTCAAATTCCTGTGACAAATTACTTTTAATATCTGCAACTAATTGATATGCTCCACCTGTAATGATAAGATCATCCACATATAGGGATATCAAGCAAACATTTCCCTGTTTATCTGATTTTATATATAAACTTGAATCATTTTACTTTTGAGAAATCCTTTCTGTTTGAAGAAGGTGTCAATATTGATATACCATGATCTAGGAGCTTGTTTCAGTCCATAGATCACTTTCTTTAATCTTCACACAAGCTTCTCCTATCCTTTTTGGACAAAACCTTCAGGATGCACTAAGTATACTTCCTCTTTTAAATCACCATTTGGAAATGTAGATTTGACATCCAACTGGTGTATTCTCCAGTTGTGTTTAGTAGCTAATGCAACTAACGATATTATTGTGTTTAACTTAGCTACTGGTGCATATGTCTCTTCAAAGCCAATCCCCTCTTGCTAAGAATAACCCTTTGTGACTAATATTGCCTTGAACGTGTCGATACTACCATCTGCTTTAAGTTTGGATTTGAATAGCCATTTTGATCCTATGGGTACTTTATCTTTGGGTAATTCTACTAAATCCCAAGTTTTGTTTCTCATAATAGAATTATATTCTTCATTCATTGCAGTTACTCATTCTTCCTTCTCTTTGGATTGTTCATAATTTAATGGCTCTATGACATTCATTATACTAGTCAATAAGGCATAATATCTAAACTTTACTAGAGGATGAGTTTGACGAAATGACCTTCTAGGTACTACAGTACCTATTGGGTTCCATCCATAATTCTTCTGTCTTCTATTGTTTTATCATTTGAGGCAGTATCACTCATGCTTGATTCGTGTTCCTAAACTTGTTGTTGTTCTTGCACCTGCTGCTGATCCTGCACTTTTTGAATAATTTTATCTATTCTAACATGCTCATCTGGGATCGGTTCATCATTAGCATTACTCATCCTGCTACACATATTTGTATTTTCATGAAGTACAACATCTCTACTAGAAATCAATTTGTGCAAACTAGGATGAAAGAGTTTATGTGCTTTCTGATCATCACAGTAACCAACAAAGATACATTCTATGGATGTTGCATCCAATTTCCTTCTGTCATATTTATCTATCTGTGCAAAATCCCTAGAACCAAAGATCCTTAAATGACTAATTACAGGTTTACAGCCATAAAATACTTCAAATGGGGTTTGAAGTTCTAGTTTCTTTGTTGGATTCCTATTCTTTAAGTACAAAGTAGTGTTTATTGCCTCAACCCAAAAGCCATCTGAAATGTTTTTACCTTGGAGCATGCTATGATCACATTCCACCAATGTTCTATTTTTCCTTTCAACAACTCCATTTTGCTGAGGTGTATCAATGACTGTGAATTGTTGTTGGATTCCATTTTATTTACAGTATCTTCTAAAAGCTCCAGAAGTGTACTCACCACCTTGGTCTGATCTGAGGATTTTAATGTATTTACCCATATGCTTCTCGAATTTTATCATGAATTCCTTGAAGTATTCGAATGCGTCACTTTTCCTTCTGATGAAGTAAGCCCATGTGAACTTGGATCTATCATCAACAAATATCATAAAGTACCATGCACCACCAAGTGATCTAGTATGCATAGGTCCACATACATCAGTGTGTATTAGTTCAAGGAGTTCAGTCTGTCTCTTCTGTTCATGGTTAGGAAATTCATTTTGGTGTTGTTTCCCAAATGCACATGGAGCACATTCAATGTGATCATTTTTAATGACAGGAAGACCCTCAACCATCAATTTTTTCTTTAATAACATGATATCATTCCAATTGAGGTTTCCATACCTTTGATGCCACAATTCAACATCTGAAATAGTTGATGCTGCTAGTGCCTAATGATTTCCCTTGATTGCATCCATCTTGTAAAATCCACCAAGTCTAGATCCTGTTGCTATAACCTTGTAATGATTTTGGACATCTTTCACATGGCACTTATATTTATCAAATTCAACTTTCATAATTATCTGTGATAGCAGCAACATATATTTGTTAGAATAATCAACCCATAGTTTACTACCTTAGACATTAATTTAATTATTTTTGTCTTATTTGCCTAGTTCATGTGTCCCACCTTATGCAAGTT
Source organism: Pseudotsuga menziesii (assembly GCA_001517045.1). NCBI lineage: Eukaryota > Viridiplantae > Streptophyta > Pinopsida > Pinales > Pinaceae > Pseudotsuga > Pseudotsuga menziesii. Next base: position 143,404 of record LPNX010650640.1, read on the forward strand.
GTCAATTACCTATCCATAGTGGTCCAACTTGCCTAATTTGACCCATGTACCGCTTGGGAAACCTCAAGGAATCAATTCTACTTTATTCTTGGTCTCCTAGGCGCCCTTCTGCTTTTTTTGCTTTATTGCCTGCTTTTTCAGTGTTTTAAGGCAATAGGGAAAGTTTGACTAGGTGAGGTGAACTAGTTTTTTGTCCTCTTCATCCTCCACTCTTTTCTCCTTGTAAAATCATGTATTAGTTGTCATTCCATCACTCTTTAGATTTCCTAAGCCTTTTTTCTAATTCGTGAGTTCCATGACTAATTTGGGATCAGCTTTTTGCACCTATGGGGGATTTGCTTATTTTTAGTAAGCCTGCTTTATGCTAGATTCGAATTTCTCCTCATGCATTCGAATCCCCGATGTATTTTATTTATTCAACAACCTATTATGTTACAGGGTTGGCTATTGTACACTGAGTTAATATAGTTTAGTGTTCAGCTCCAATTTCAGTCTCTTTTGTGAGTGATTTTGCATGATCAATTGTTAATTGTTGTGAGTAAAATTAATCTATCACTAGGTTCAATTTCCACATGGTATCAAATCCATTGTAGATCAATTTCTCTCCTTCAAAATTGTTTTGCAGGTTCGACATCAGTGACTGGGAGCCTTCTACTGACAGTCGGGACAGATTTTCTAAGCTATGGATCAATCACAGAAAACTATCTTGACTCCTTTCAATTTGTTTGAATGGAAAGTAGAGATGGAGATACTGTTGAGAGTGAAAGGCCTCTACAGGGTGACTATGGAAACATAAGTAGAGCCCAATGCAGCTGCAAAGAAGATAAAATGGCACAACAGGAGGGATGAGGCCTATGGTCTCCTGTGTCTGAATATTTCCAGAGACCTCCTTTTCCATCTTGATGGATTGACATCACCAAATGAAGTATGGGAGAAGCTTTCTGATCTTTTTGGAAAGACAGATGAGATGAGGGGACATCAAATCGAAAATGAGCTGATTTCTCTGAGTCCAAATAGCTTTGAATCCCTGCAGCTATATTTCTCCAAGTTCAAAGCAGTTGTTTTGCAGCTGAAACAGTGTGGGATCGAAAAGAAGGATGATCAGCTTGTCCTGGACATTCTCTCAAAGCTAGGCCCTGAATATTCAGTGTTTGTTTCGACCTTCTATGCCACAAAACTGACAGCTCGAACCTGGAAGATGCCTAGCCTTTCAGATTTCATGGAATCTCTCACACAAGAACAGGATAAGCTGGTGATGATGGGCACCATCAAACCATCCAAAGATCAAGCTTTGATTGCTGGAGATTTGAAGGTGGATTCAAAAAGCAAAAAGAAAGCTAAAAAGCCACCTGAGCAAAAGAGAGACAAGAAACAGTCTCTGGAGGAGCCACAAGGTTCCAAGAAGAACTACCAGAAGAAGAAAAACAAAGGTGAAATGAGCAATTGTGCATACTGCAATAAGGGAAATCACACTGAAATCTCTTGTATGAAGAAGCAAATAGACATGCTGACCCAACTCCTGGAGAAGAATGGCATCTTCCTTCTAGAAAGCTCAAAGAAGAGAGAAGGAGGATCAAGTTCAGATGACAGAGAGAGAGTTCATGCATTGGTTGATGGCACATCAAGCTCACCCAATTTTATCATTGATTCTGGAGCTTCAAGACACATGGTTTCAACCAAGGAGGCCTTCTCCTCACTTGACATGTTGAAAGGACCACCTATAGTACTGGGAGATGACTCTCTCAGTAAAAGTTTGGGCAAAGGGAGGATTGATCTTGATCATGGCCAGTTCAGCAATGTCTTGTATGTGCCTGGTCTTGCCTCCAACCTCTTTTCAATGTACCAGATGACCCACACTGGGTCTCCTAAGAAATTCATATTCTGCCCTGATGAAGTTGAGATCACAGATATCTCAAGTGGTAGAGTCATTGCAAAAGGAGTTGTGAATCATGCTCAAAAGGTATACATGTTCTCACACTTCCTACCCTACTCAAACCCCTATGCTCTTCTGATTCATGCTAATGAGGCTAGAAAGCTTTGGCATGAAATATTTGGCCACCTAAACTACAAATATCTTTCTGATCTTAGTGAAAAAGAGATGGTCATAGGGTTTCCCAAGATAAAATTTTCCAAAGGAGTCTACCAAGGTTGTATCCTAGGAAAACACCCAGAGCATAAATTTGAGAGAGCTAGTCATGAGAGAACCTCTGCACCCCTCGAGCTGATCCATAGTGATGTTGCTGGCCCATTCCCTCATATTTCCATGAGTCAGGCCAAATATGCATTGAATTTCATTGATGACTTTTCCAGGTATTGCTGGGTTCACTTCCTGAAACACAAGTCTGAAGTTTTTGGCCTATTCAAAGTCTTTAAGGCTTTGGTTGAGAACCAATCTGGAAGGAAAATCAAGGCCCTCAGATATGAAAATGGTGGTGAGTATGTCAAGTCTGAGTTTATTAATTATTGTGCAGATGTAGGTATTCAGATGCAGCATTCTATCCCTTACACACCATATCAAAATGGTGTTGCTGAGAGGAAGAACAGATCACTGAAGGAGATGGCAACATGCATGATGGAGGCCAAAACTTTGCCACCAAAGTATTGGGCCGAAGCTATCAACTGTGCAACCTATATTCAGAATAGGGTGCCTCATAAAAATCTTGATGGCATGACTCCCTTCGAAGCATGGAGTGGGCACAAGCCATATGTGACCCATTTCAGGATTTTTGGCTCAAAGGCTTGGGCTAGAATTCCAACAGAGAAGAGGAAGGCTTTGCAGCCCCAAATCCAAGAGTGTATTTTTGTTGGATACTCTGAAGATTCAAAAGGGTACAAACTGATAAATTTGAGCACAAACAAATCCTTCATCGAAAGGTGTGTTCAGTTTGAAGAAGAACCTCTTGCAACAATGGAAGTTGGAGAAGCCTCTTCTCCACCTGAACCTCAAGAAGTAAGTAAAGAGTTTGTTGAGCATGATGATTCTGATTTGTCTGATGGATATGAGTTTATTGCAGACCCTAACATCCCTACAAGGCCAAAATGGGCAGCCAAGACACTACATGCAGCAGGAGAGCTAGCTGGGGATCCCAATGACCCAAGGAGGACTAGATCTCAGTTTGAGAGTGGTCTGTGCATGAAGGATCCTATGTTTGCTGAAAAATGATATTTGATGGTGGAGTCTGATCCTAAAACATATGAAGAAGTAGTAGGATATCCAATATGGAAAACAGCCATGAAGGAGGAGTTCATCTCACTCCAGAAGAGCAACACATGGGAGCTAGTGGATCTTCCCCCAGGGAGAAATTTAGTCCAGTGTAAGTGGGTCTATAAGACCAAATTTGCTGCTGATGATTCACCACTAAAGTACAAGGATATATTGGTATCCAAGGGCTACTCACAGGTTCATGGCATAGATTACAGTGAGACCTTTTCCCCAGTGGAAAATATGGATTCCATCAGGCTAGCCTTAGCCATTGCAGCCTCAAGGCAATGGGAGGTACATCACATGGATGTAAAATGTGCCTTCCTGAA
>LPNX010650652.1:13302-31263 GCA_001517045.1 Pseudotsuga menziesii
ATGAAACATAGATCTATGAACTCACCTCCCTCGAGTCGAGTGTCAGGTTTGGGAGGCTGGGTATCTATCGAGACGAGCCTTCATTAGGACCCAGCTGCTGGGTGGCAACCCACTCATCCATAAACATCACGATGAATTCAACACCCTCATCTGTAGCTTCCTGTGTCTATGTATGTTTCCATGACATGAAAATATTTATATTAATGAATTACAATTTGAATTTGAGAATTACAATTTGAACATGTAAATTATAATCTGAAGATAAATATGCAAACAATTCGAACATAAATAACTAGTACCTCATCAACTGGCGTGTCATGAGTAGCACTTGGGTGGGGCTGTGTAGAATCCTGTACAATTCCCTTACCTCTATCTTGTACAATATGAACAAGATAAATGATTAAAGTTAGAAAAAACCAAATTATTACGTCTTCAACAATTGAACCATTTAGAAATTCAAATTTAGGATGACAGTTAACACATATCTCATCGACGTGGGAAAACGAAACTACAGCGGGACCTTGAACATATGCATCGCTTCCAAAAAGGACCTCAATGAAACTGGGCTCCTGCATGGAGGCCTAACACAAAGCAAAGTATTAGTTAAAAAATGATTCATTTGAGGATACATTACAATCAAGACAATCAAATGATGACAATAAAGATATACATGTCCCATCAGTCGAGGCCTGTATCTATCATGCAATCGATAATATGCATCACGGGACATGATAGCATACTGCAGTAGAATGTCATGATAAAAAAATGAGAATAATATCATCAACCACCCACTGTAACTATGGCTTTGTAGGTGTAGTGGGTGCTCTGCGTCTCTCTTCCTACACAGCCATCATGGTACCATGCATTGTCATGCATGTTGCCTCTACTAATGCACTCCAATCCTCAATCACTGGCTGGTATAAATCATCTACATCATTTGTCCTAAGCATGATCTTGCTAGGCAAACCTACCAAAGACTCTGGCTGTGGTTGAGCTCCAGGGTCTCTCCTAGCCCCAGGATGCGCATGACTGCGTCCCCCACCAGCACCATAGAAACTCGAGGGTGTGTCGGTGCATTAGAGGAAATTTCAACTCAAAATGAGTCTCCTAAGGAAAATCAATAAAATAATACTTAAAATAATAAAATAATATTTATTAATTTTGGATGAAGAAAAGAAAAAACTACTTTTTTGTTCGTATTTTCGACATATCTCCCTATGTGTTTACTCAAATTTGGATTGGTAGAGCTCGTTGGATTCAGAATTAAATTCCGCATCCAACGAGTACCCACTCGGCATACTTTTGATGGGCCCCGCTACACCAAAAGCAAGAAATACCTGAAAAATGTGATGATGATGTCATCATTACATTTTTTTAGGCATTTCTTGCTTTTTGGGGTAGCGGGGCCCATCAAAAGTATGCCGAGTGGGTACTCATTGGATGCGGAATTTAATTATGCATCCAACGAGCTCTCTCGATCGAAATTTGAGTAAAAACACAGGGAGATATGTCGAAAATACGAACAAAAAAATAGTTTTTTATGATACCTATCCCCAAATTTATATTAAAAAACTGTTTAAGAGGTGCTCCTTTTTTTAATTTTAAAGCATTTTGATTGGATAATACATGATGACATGGAATTTCTATTATTTTTGAAAGGCCCATTTTAAATTTAAATTTCCTCTAATGTAATATGGGTGCATCCTTAGGAATGTTTTACAAAGTATAGTAGGACCTGGTCATGGTGGGGAAAAATGCCCCTCGCTCCAATAAACATGTCATATACATAAGGTGTTGCATCCTCTAGCTTAAACTCCTTGAGTCTAAGCAGTCAACCAGTGCCGCGATCAGGAGGGATATCCAATAATGTTCCCTTCACATCATGGCTAGTTGTTGCATCTCTCACTGTGGCTCAGTTATCAAGACCCGTCAGTGTGGCTCTTCTTCTCTCACATGCAGTGGCCTAAACAAAACTCATTGGCTCGATGGACCTGTAGACCTTCAGTAGATTGTCTACTACCTCTAACATCATCCACATCGAACGTGATGCGGGAGAGTGCTCTGAAATGGAGCGGACATTAAACTGCAAATAATCATGCTGACTGGTAATGTCTTATAGTATGATACGTTTGATCTCATCCTCCCATGGTGCTTCCTCAAGAGGGTCAAGGCCCTGTTGTGCAACTACGACACCTAGAAATTAGATGAAAACATAAATGTCATTCAAAATACATACATCAACTGTAGGTGAATTTGGAATCAATATAAATTAAAGGTACTGATAACTGAAAGAAAAATATATATACATTTAATGTACCTGTCTCATGGGGAACCTCCCCATTGACATCAGTAGTATCCTCCTTGCCGCTCACATGCACAGAGTGGCTTTTGCTCGACTCCCAATAAGGAGTGTGTGTTAGCATAGGACGCCTAGGAGAACTTGTGAAAATAGAGACACAAGTTTATGATTAAATATACACATGTGAAACAATTTAATTTTATGTAACTAACAACAAAGAGTACATCATCCTCTAGAGACTTACAAGTCCTCTACCGACCTCCAGGGATAGGAATGGCCACATATCCACCAGTGCTCTGCCTTTGGAGACCTAAAGAACCTCGCCATGGAGATGCATTTGCATGAAATAAGGCATAATAAATACAGTCAGCATACACTATAAGATAAATGATAAATATTTCAATAGTAAAGATGTATATTTGAGGTGATTAATATATCATCAGATGGTGCACATTAATAATGGGAGAAGGATCATGAGTGTGAGCACAATCAATAAGGAAATGGCACATGCAATGGTTTTTTTCACAGATAGTTGAGCTCGATCATTCATGTCATGTGTGTGAATGCAAAAGTGTTCTTGGGACTCATGGTTTTTGCTTAGTTCAAAGCTATAACTTTTCATCCCAATTTAGTAACATTCTCTAACTTTTCATTTCATTTTTTTTAAACTTTACCTATACACATAATTTATGTCGATATAATTTTTTTCCACTAGGTACAAGTCAACCATTTCATCAAGGATATCCTAAAAATATACAACAATTTGTTCAACATGTCTACCTATCTCAAGTTTTTCCACCTAGTACAAGTCAGTCATGCCATGTGCTTTAGTCTTGTTTTGGCCTACATAGGGAAAGTTGGTTGCTTTTGGATTGTTGTGTGTGGAATGTATGTTTGTTACAAGAGGCTAGATATTCTATGATATTATCCTAGGTAACTTTGATTCACACTTGAATAACAAGATTCATGTTTTATTTATTTTTTGTTTTTATTTATTTATTTTTCTATTGAAAAACAAAAAAAAACACAATACTTAGAATTGAGTTTCCTTCAAACAAAAATATATAGTTCCACTTCTCTATAAGTTCAAATCAAAACTTATATATTTTATTAATAGTTTCACTTTTTCTTTTTGAAAAATCTTTAAAATCTTTATTTCATTTTCTAAAATTTAAAATTTAAATTTATATATTTCATTAACTCTTTCGTAAACACACACACACACATATATATATATATATAAACTCATTTTTAAAATTATAATTATGTAAATTAATTTATATATATTTTAAAAATATAATTATATTTTTAAATTAATTTGTAAAATTGTAATTATATCATTAATTTTATCTTTACAAATGAAAACTTATACTCCAATTAATAGAATAGGTTAATTATTTCATTTCAACTTTTTAAATATAATTTCAATTTTTTTCTCAAGTCACAACTTATGTATTTAATTAATTATTTAATCCATTTTTTAAATTAAATTAAAATTTTAGTTTTCCATAATTTAATGTATAAATTTATATATTTTATTAGTAATATGTTTTACTATTATTTTAAATATTCTAAATTTTTAATTTTTAGTTTTTAAAATGTTGAATATAAATCTATAGTTTTTTTCTAAAAAGTATCAAAAAATAATTTTATCTTAAATTATGAATTTCTATTAATTTTTTAATTTGATTTTTATTTTTTAATTTAAAAAATACTTCTATATTTTCATAATCTAAAATGAAATCTTATATACTTCATTAATATTTCCATTTGATTTTCCTTAATAAATTGAAAAATATATAACTACACTTTTATAAATTCAAATTCAAATTTACACACTTATTTATTCATATTTTTTTCCTTCAAAAAAAAGGATGATCCACATTTTCTTAATACTTTTGTTCGAGCTTCAAAAAATACAAAAATACAAAAATACACTTTTCAATAAACTAAAATCAAAACATGTCAACTAACAAGTCAAGACATACATATGATATTTTATTATGAAAAACATATTTATAAGAAATATAAATATGAATTAATATAATATTTTAATTATAATTATAATTTATTTTAATTAAATAGTTAATAGTTAAAATATATATATTTACACACACACACACACACACACACACACATATTTAAAATATTTAAATTTGAATATATATCAAAATATTTAAATTAAAATATATATGGGTTGTTTTGGCTGAGAATTCGCAGTTATCGCTAGTGGCATCTTGTGAAGAATCTGCGGTCAGTAAGTGTATATCGTCGATGTTTTGAGCCATCCTTTGCTCATCTTCAGGACATTATCAATGCCTGAGATGATCAATGAATCTTTACTTTTATATAAATACAGATCAGTCATAGGAAGCTAACAGCTAGGGTTTAATGAAGAGTTGTATGACTCTCTCTGCATTTTTTAAGAAAAGAGAGATGAGCAATCTTATTTCCTTTGGAGATTCCGATATTCTCTAAGCATCTTAGATTTCTCAAGGTACCGCTCCATACCGGTCAATGATAGTTTTGGCTGAGAATTCGCAGTTATCGCTAGTGGCATCTTGTGGAGAATCTGTGGTCAGTAAATGTATATCGTCGACGTTTCGAGCCATCCTTGGCTCATCTTCAGGACATTATTGATGCCTGAGATGATCAATGAATCTTTACTTTTACATAAATACATATCAGTCATAGGAAGCTAGCAGCTAGGGTTTAATGAAGAGTTGTATGACTGTCTCTGCATTTTTTAAGAAAAGAGAGATGAGCGATCTTCTTTCCTTTGGAGATTCTGATCTTCTCTAAGCATCTTAGATTTCTCAGGGTGTCCACTCCATACCAGTCAATGATAATTTTGGCTAAGAATTCGCAGTTATCGCTAGTGGCATCTTGTGGAGAATCTACGGTCAGTAAATGTATATCGTCGACGTTTCGAGCCATCCTTGGCTCATCTTCAGGACATTATCGATGCCTGAGATGATCAATGAATATTTACTTTTATATAAATACAGATCAGTCATAGGAAGCTAACAGCTAGGGTTTAATGAAGAGTTGTATGACTGTCTCAGCATTTTTTAAGAAAAGAGAGATGAGCGATCTTCTTTCCTTTGGAGATTCTGATCTTCTCTAAGCGTCTTAGATTTCTCAGGGTGTCCGCTCCATATCGGTCAATGATAGTTTTGGCTGAGAATTCGCAGTTATCGCTAGTGGCATCTTGTGGAGAATCTGCGGTCAGTAAATGTATATCGTCGACGTTTCGAGCCATCCTTGGCTCATCTTCAGGACATTATCGATGCCTGAGATGATCAATGAATCTTTACTTTTATATAAATACAGATCAGTCATAGGAAGCTAACAACTAGAGTTTAATGAAGAGTTGTATGACTATCTCTGCATTTTTTAAGAAAAGAGAGATGAGTAATCTTCTTTCCTTTGGAGATTCTGATTTTCTCTAAGCGTCTTAGATTTCTCAAGGTGTCTGCTCCATACCGTTCAATGATAGTTTTGGCTAAGAATTCGCAGTTATCGCTAGTGGCATCTTGTGGAGAATCTCTGGTCAGTAAATTTATATCGTCAACGTTTCGAGCCATCATTGGCTCATCTTTAGGACATTATCGATGCCTGAGATGATCAATGAATCTTTACTTTTATATAAATATAGATCAGTCATAGGAAGCTAACAACTAGGGTTTAATGAAGAGTTGTAGGACTGTCTCTGCATTTGTTAAGAAAAGAGAGATGAGTGATCTTCTTTCCTTTGGAGATTCTGATCTTCTCTAAGCGTCTTAGATTTCTCAGGGTGTCTGCTCCACACAAAACTATCATTGACCGGTATGGAGCGGACACCCTAAGAAATCTAAGATGCTTAGAGAAGATCAGAATCTCCAAAGGAAAGAAGATCACTCATCTCTCTTTTGTTAAAAAATGCAGAGACAGTCATACAACTCTTCATTAAACCCTAGCTCTTAGCTTCCTATGATTGATCTGTATTTATATAAAAGTAAAGATTCATTGATCATCTCAGGCATCGATAATGTCCTGAAGATGAGCCAAGGATGTCTCGAAACGTCGACGATATACATTTACTGACCGCAGATTCTCCACAAGACGCCACTAGTGATAACTGCGAATTCTCAGCCAAAACTATCATTGACCAGTATGGAGCGGACACCCTAATAAATCTAAGATGCTTAGAGAAGATCAGAATCTCCAAAGGAAAGAAGATCGCTCATCTCTCTTTTCTTAAAAAATGCAGAGACAGTCATACAACTCTTCATTAAACCCTAGCTGTTAGCTTCCTATGACTGATCTGTATTTATATAAAAGTAAATATTCATTGATCATCTCAGGCATCGATAATGTCCTGAAGATGAGCTAAGGATGGCTCGAAACGTCGACGATATACATTTACTAACCACAGATTCTCCACAAGATGCCACTATATATGGGTTGTTTAGATAAATGCTTTCACTAGTTTAAGGTTCATGATTGTCTCACGTCTATGGTTTGGATTTTTTTCAATCCTCCATGTACTCTCGGAGGATTAAAAAAACTAGGCAACATTTCTACTTTCTCAGCACACATTTCAAAATTAAACCGACAGCATAAACGTTGTCAATTGATAGAAATATTTATACAAACTATAAATTTAAATTTTAAATTTAACAAATTTGAATTTTTTCAATCCTCCATGTATTCTCAGAGGATTGAAAAAATTTGGGCAACATTTTTGCTTGTCGGGCACACATTTAAAAATTAAACCGACAGCATAAACGCTACCTGTTGACAAAATATATATAAAACAAAAAAATTAAATTTTAAATAAATAACAAATTTATAAAAAATTGACAGCATTTCTTCTTGCCGACACACATTTCAAACATAATAGACAAAAAAAATAACCTAAAAACATCTATAACAATGATTTTTTTCAATTTTAACCTAACATTTTAAAACTTGAAAAATAAATCCATTTAAATTTTAAAAAACAAGGTTTGGGTGTTATTTCTCTGCCCAAACATCGTGGTGAAAGGTAAGGGTGGTTGTGGCTTGCGTTGTAGCTCAGTATAGCTCGATCGAGGTCTGTGGTTGTGTTGTAGCTCGATCGAGGTCGTTCTATGAAGAAAATAAGAAATTAGGTCGCAGCCGCCTACGGCTTTTTTTATAATTTTTTTTAACAGGGACCTCGATCGAGGTCGATAGTTCGATCGAGTTTAGGATCTTGATCGAGGTCGATAGTTCGATCGAGTTTAGGAGCTTGATCGAGGTCATGAGCTTGATCGAGGTTTTATTAAACCCTCAATTGAGCTATTAATAAACCATTGATCGAGGTATTAACACCTCAATCGAGGGTTTATCAAAAGCTCGATCGAGGGTTTAATAAAACCTCGACCGAGCATTTGTTAAACCCTTGATCGAGGTGTTAAGACCTCGATCAAGGGTACTTTTTTTGCATTTTTCTGAAATTTCCTTGCCAAAAATTGTAACCCACCTCCATGGATGCACCCCTCCCTCTTAATCCCAACTTATCTACAGAAGTTCTTGAAATCATTTGAAGTGAATTCTCCTCCATTAATTCATCTTAAGATCTTGATCTTTTTTTCAGATAGACTCTCCACAAGAACCTTAAATTCCTTGAATTTTACAAATACTTCATATTTTCCTTGTAAGAAGTATATCCAAGTCTTACGAGCGTAATAATGAATAAAGGAGACATAATATACATTCCCTCTTAAGTAAGTGGCTGACATCGGTCCACACACATCTGAGTGTACAATGTCCAAGATCCCCTTTGCTTTGCTATTACTGCTTGGAAATGGATTATTTTTGTTCTTTCCTTGAGCACATCCTTTACATACTCCTTCATAGTCAATCCGGATCTCTGGCAGACTTGTGACTACCTTGATCACAATTTGTAATGTTGTGTAGTTTACATGAGAAATTCTTATATGCCATAGTTCACATGGACTAATAGTGCTAGTTGTAAGAGCTAAATCTATGTGTCCTTTCAATTTGTAGAGTCCTCCTTCTTCAACACCAATTACAATAGAATTATCTATTGTTTTCCCTTTTGACCACATAAAGACGAAACCATCTACAAAATACACTCTAAACCCTTTGTTATCTAGAGCTGAGATGGAATGAATATTCTTCTTTAAACATGGAACATATAAGACTTCTTTCATCTTCACGATATTTCCAATTCTTAATTTGTAATATGCTTCTCACATTCCTTTGATGGGGTATTGATAGTCATCTCCAAGTTGTACCTTGTGAGAATATTCTTTTTGGGTAAGACAAGAGAGTGAATCCTTATGTCATGTCATTTGTTTCGAAGCACCACTATCTATAAGCCAAGTGTCACTTCCATGAGTGATTTATCATGTGAGAGATGAAATTAGGACATACTCTTCACTAGAGTCTTCATTCTATGTGATCCTATCCTTGTTTGATTCATTTTCTTCAGTTGCATGGGCATGTTACTTCCGGTTCTTCTTCTTAGAATGATCTTTGTTAAGAGGACAATATCTAGCAATGTGTCCCATATTATGATATGAGTAAAATTCAAAATATGTGTAATCCCTTCTGGATTTATTCTTGGATTTAGGTGATCTCTTGGGAGATGAAACTTGACTCTTCGTTTTGAATATTTTATTCTTGGTGAGTGTAGATAGATCCTGATCTTCATGGTCATTTATCTTCTGTTCTCTATTGATTATCCTTCCTTCTTCTTGTACACATTATTCCCGTAGTTTTCTGAATTTGATTAGTTTTGTTCTAGCACATATTCCTCTAATGAAGGAATCCCATTCTCTAGGGAGACCACTCAAAGTGGTCATCACCACTTCTTCTTCTTCAACCATATCACCAATGGCTTCCAAATTTTCTTTGATCTGAGATACTCTAGAGAAATATGATTATATGGTTTCTGACTTCTGTATCTTGACACCCTTGAGTTGGTTCCTCAAGGTCATTATTCTATTGATGTTCTTACCTTCAAACATATTAGTTAGTGCATCAAGCATTTATTTAGGATTGTTCTTTGAAGATAGCCAAGAGATCAATCGATCCTTGATAGATTTAAAGCTATGATCCTTTTCACTTTGATCATATCATTTTTTGTGTTTTTCCTCTGTCTCTTCTCCTTCTGGTTCCTTGACATCTTCCTTGATAAAGCCGTCTAGGTCATGTTCTTCAAGGATGAGCATGATTCTATACTTCCATGCTATGAAGTTCTCTGCTCCCTCAAGATTTTCATCAAGCTTGGTACTGTTTGTCATCCTTAAAGAAAGAGAACATCAAATGGAAATATAGGAGATAGTGCTTACCAATTTGAGGACCTTTTTTTGGAACCAGCTTCAGGATGACCTAGGGTTTGGATAGGAAACCCTAATTTTCCAACTGTGATCACTTCTGAATTTGAGAGGAGGAAAATATGTGCCTTCACAAGGCAAGCTAGACTGTATCTTGATTTTATGGAATCTGAGGATAGAATATTGAAAAACCAGATGCCCTAGTTTCTTTTGACACAATGTTAGGTCAAAAAGTGAAAATCCTCGGAATGAAAAATTGCATCAACAGAAAGATGTGCCCTCCTAGGGAGAGTTGAGTGGACCTTATTTTTTAGTTAATATTTGGAGGGAGGTATCCAGATCGTAAACCCTATATTGTTGTATTTTCGAATGAGTTGTTGCACAATGTCTTCTTTTAGGTTAGCTACGATACCATGTTAATATTTTAAAAGTTTTTGTACCAAAACAAAAGGATCTTTGAAAGAATAAAAAGAAAAATAGAACAAAAGAGAACAAAAAGATTTATTCTGGGAAACCTTGTAAGGAAAAACCCAACAAAACTTCCTCTATATAGAATTCACCCAAGAACAATGTAACACTCAATAACAAGACTAGACTTCTTCCTCTCCTCCAGATGGACTATCTCTTCTCTCTCTAGTGCAACTGCTTGAGTGTTGTCCTTGTCCAAATGAGGGAGGCACCTATCCTATTTATACAGGTAAACTAAGAGGCCTAATAACCCAACTGGGTCGACTTCTCCTTGTTAGATTTTTATCATTCAATCTAGAATTATGATCTTAGGATCTTTAACTGAGAGAATAACACACACAACAATAAAACACAAGAGACAAGAGACACAGAGAATTTTCCTCGAGGAAACCATAAAGGATAAAACCCTGCAACTTCCTCAGAGATAGAATCAGCACCAAAAGTAAAACCCGAAAACATAAAGATGATCTCCCGACATCAGTAGTCTCTCTCTTTGATCCTAGCAACTTCTCTCTCACTCATGCGCCCCAATGAGTGAGTGAGTGTGTGATAAATAGAGAGGCTCACTCTCTATTTATATTCTTTCATTCACTTGAAACCCACTCCAACATGTCGGCATCACTTAACAATTACTTACTAGAGCCGACATCTCTAGGAGTGTCTAATCACCCTAGTGCCCCACAACTTGTGGTGACTTTGCCTCCTCTGATCAACAAGGAGGGTGATCCTTAACACAACGGTGGGGACTATTGCCCTGATTTACAATGACTCACCTAGGGTTGAATTCTATAGGATAGTCTAATAACCCTAGGGCCCCACAATTGTGGGGACTTTAACCCTTGACCAATAGGAGGGTTACCCACAATGAATTGACATGACTTGTTTACATTATAGAACCTCCCAATGGGAACATCGGGGCATGACGTGACTCAATTACATTAGAAACACTTCCCAGGAAAAACATTGGGGTACAATACATAAGATATACAAGTGAATACATTCCGAAGTTACAATTACATCAACACTCCTTACTTCGAGGGCCAACTTTCCTTGTGTTAAGTCAGTAACTTGTTTCTTCAAATTTTATGTTTGATTTTGCATTTTTATTCCAAGTTACTCATTTGCTTTAGTTTGGTTTTTGCTTCTTTTAGGATATTTTTAGTTTTCAACTAAAATTTTGAGCTTTGCCTTTAGATTTTTCATTTTATTTTTTATTCTTTAGGTTATTGAAAGGTTTTTAAAGGTCATCATGTCGAATAGTGGACTCACAGATCACATTATGAGCATACTCATCATTCAAACATCACTTAAACTTCATGCAAAATGGAAAAAAGATGTAAAACAGCGCCAAAATAGAGTTCAATTTATTCTTGTAGTGCAAGTGTGAAAAAATAACAAAGGAGCACTACAAGAATATCACGTATGTTAATTTTTCTGATTTTTAAGCCAAATTTTGGCACGAGTTTGATTCCTAGGTGACTAATTACACGATTGAAGGATGTTGCTACGTGTTATGCTGGTAATCATCATGCAGGCAGGTCTGATTCGTGTTGGGGAGAGATTGTGGTCATCATTAACCAGAGCACATCACGTCATGACACATAGAGGTATGGACCAACTTTGATGAGAAGACAGTTATTCCTTACCTCCATTTTGAAGCTGAAGACCTAAGTGGACCGAGGATATATGCCAAAAATCCGGAGTTGCTATTTCAAAACATGGTCGGGGTTTTTCAGGGTTGCACAGGAGATTAGGGATTCTTTATTTTGCCACCTGGAATCAAATTAAGCAGCTGAAGGCACCTGCATACTTCAATTAAGCAATCAAACAGCATGAGGAGTGGTTTAAAGCGACTGCAGTTGAACATTAAAGAGGTATTCCGCAATAAGCCATGTGTGACTAATAATTTGGGGCTTTTTCGCCGAATTCTGTTTTATCAAAATTGGTTAAGCAGAACGTTAATATATTCTTTAAACAATGTTCTTGTCAAATAAATAAGGAGATTAGAGGTGTTGGAAAGTGATTAGCTGAAGGATATCAGTTTTCATTGAACATGATCCAATCAAAACTTGAAAGTGTGGGTGATGTTAAGTGCTGTACATTTTATGATGTCTAATTTTACAAATGAGTCTGTTGTTTGTGCACAATGTAATGAAGAAGCTGAACATCTGAGAATACATGAAGACCTGATCTCATTAAGGGCTAAGCTGACTCATTTTAGTGCTTAAAAGATACTGAGAGCAAGAAGTGAGCAGACCTAGGATTATGTTTATATCTTTTCCTCTGCTATATAAACAATCTCCATCTTATCTTGGAAACCACAAGCTGATCTAAACAGTTTGCAGCTCCAATCTTTTCAGTACAGACATTGCTCATAGTTGGCACTAGAATGATTTACTGGTTATTTTTGGCACCGAGTCTCAATACACAGGTGATCTAGTACATTCTGGAGATGGTCAATGGTCAGTTGTTTTCCATGACAGACTGAATGACAGTTAAATTTCACCCACAGTCTTAGTGAAGAAGATTGAATCCTCTGTGACCTAAATCATTTCACCCTGTGGTGAAACTTATCCTACATTAGAAAATAAAGGGAGTAGTCAAAGGGGATTGAGAAGAGTTGGTTATTGAAAACTTAAAAGGCTTGAGGGGAAAAAAAGCAACTACTAGGTCATTTACAAAACCCTAGAAATACACAGAGTTTCAGCAATTGAAGAGAATGGGTAAAAGTGGCAAAGTTAATCGGGCTGAGCCTACTGATGTAAGTTGGATTGAGAAATTCCCTTGTTGTGTAGAACTATTCCAATAGGTTGGCTGGCTGGATTTTTTCAAGAGAATAGATGGTTATAATACTGAAGTTTCCTGTAAATTTGCACAATGCTTCAAACATGACATGGTGGTTTTTGACACTTTAAAGTTCAGATTGACAGTGGATCTAGTTGCAGAGGCTACATGAATAAAGAATGAAGGGGAAATGTGGTTTAAGAAACTGCCCTTCACCTTTGATGCTCAGAGGTATTTGTTACCTAATATTACCCCAGATTGGAGCAAGGGCATATTGATCCAAAATTTCAGAAGTGAGTGGGTCGAACCCATCAGAATCTTGCAGAGCTATATAACATGTGAGGGCATATATTCTTATGTTTTTAAGTACCACTTCATATTTCTACAGCATATGGTGGGTGTGTCTAAAATGAGCCTCCCCTTTTTCTTGCTCAAAAGTCTCCAAAAGATGTGTAGCAGAGTAAAAGATCATCAAGATCATACTTCCCAATCTATTTTCCACCATGGACTGATTAAATTGATCATTAGTACTGTCCTGCAGAAGGAAGGGAAAACTTGGGATTTCATTCTCTTTTGGTCTGGCTTTCAGGTTAACCAAGAGGATCATCAAACCAAAAAGCAGGCAAACAAAGGGAAAGTACTAGTAAGGAAATTAGGTCAGAAGGTGAAATCTGAAGACAAGAAAGAAGTCAAGCTGGAAGAAGCACCCGAGCCTGTGAAGGATGATAGTGAACCTAAAGTGTTTTTAGCTTCCACTAAAGGTCAATACTCACTGTTCATAGAAGAGAAAAAACAGCCTGTGCAACACATGGCACCTGCAGAGGTTTTCAATAAAGTTAAAGCTGCTATCACAGAAAAAATTGTTGTACAGGAAGAAGAGATTCATGCTAAACAGAAGAGTCCCATTACTATCCTGTCAGATGATGAGGGTTACTTATTAGAAGAGGATCAATCCATGGCCAAAACTAAAGTTAAGATTGATTCAGGAAAGGAATTCTCCACTCTTGAAAGTAAGACAGTCAGGCTTAGGAAAAAGAAGGATAGAATTGAAGCCATGAAATTTTGTACAGTTAAGCATCAAAGAAGAACCTTGAAAATGCTAGGAGAATTGGCACCAGGATGGAGGCCTAAAACTAGGTAAAGGAATAAGCTAAGGTTAAATATGAACAAACTGCTGGATCCTAGTTTGAATGTCAAAGGAGTGATTGTCCTGGATGATACTTCCTTAGATGAAAAACCATAAATTGACAAAATGAGCATTAAAAGGAAGAAAACAGCAGCTGCAAAAACTTCATCTTTTCATCCTGCAAAAGAAAAAAGATCATTACAGTCAGAAGAAGATTCAAATATCACCCAGACTAAACTGTCTACAGTATTTCTTGAATTGAGAGCTGAATTGTTGAAAGTAGGAGGAAGAAACTAAGGTTCCTTATGTTGAAGGTCAGCCTTTGAAAGATGAAGCTACAGCCAGGGAGACAGACACTCATGGAAAACCTAGTATCCTTGATATTTCCACAGACTTGCTAGATGAAGATGCAGATATCTTCAGGAAACTTGACATACCATGGATGCCTAGTGATGCACAAGAGACCATAACAGGAAAGGTCATTGATTCAGACAAAGAAAACATGCAAAGAGCTATTAAACAGTACAAATATCAGATGGATTACCTACAAGAGACTAATGATGGCCTCATCCTAGCCAATAAAAGGTTGAGGGAAGATTTACAGGAGGTCAATGACCATTATCAAGAACTAATAGCTATTTCTAGGGAGGCTTTAAAGAGGAAACGAAGCACTGATGAGCAATCTACAGAGCTGAAGCAAACTGTTAAGGACTTGCAGCAGAAAAATGAAGAGCTCACCAAAAGGGTAGCTGACATGGAAGAGGATCAGAGGCGAGCTAGGAAGAAAGCTCAGGCATTGGATGGGATAGATTTGCTAGCTAAGGCTGCAAAGGATATTTGAGTTAGTTATTGAATTAGTTATTTGTTATCTCTTTTTGGAAAACACTTTAGTTAGTTGTTTACTATTTTTGGAAAATAGCATATTTTGTAAATTGTAGTTTTGCTTTATCCCATCGAGTTGGTTGAGGGCAGTTAGGGTTTGACCCCTAACTGATTTTGTAAAAAGCAGTATTTAGAGAGATTAGAAGGACAGAATGAGGGTTCTAATTTGGGGGAACTTCAGGAGGTCTGTCAGACTTATTTGTGAGTTAAGTATCATAGCTCTTATATCCATTTGATGACAAACTATGAAATATATGACACTTTTTATCTTTCAGTATATGTCTTAGCTTCATTTTGAGTTTGTTTAACTACTGAACTGATATATTCATTACTAGTTCATGGTTTCTTTACTTGTGATGCTTGTCAGTTTTGAATGGACTTTAAGACTATATTCTGATTGATACTTGTCAATTATGTTATGCATCTTTGTCCTTACTTTCTTATGATTTAGTTCTTGTTTAGCTCATAAGTGTATTCCCTGTTGCTCACCAAATTCACAACCAAGAAAACATTCCAGAAACCCTAAATCCAATTTACTTTATTGAGTTTTATTTGAGATTGTGTTGGCTTGTTTCTTTAGCCTTGGAAACAATTTCTGGCACAAACACCTTGGAAGACTCAAAAATACATTTTAATAATACTTTGGTGGGTACTACTGACCCGAATTATAGCAAAGGATTTAGCTCAATAATTTACATGAATAATTACATCAATGACATCCCTAACCAAAGGAAGAACATCTCCTAAATGGGTAGTAAAAATAATAATACAAAATAGAATATCTTCCGCAGTTAAATTTCTTTAACAGTTTTCACCATAGAATTCCATCAAAGATGATGACAATATCTCCCTCTATGGTTGTTGGTTTTTTCCAAATGCAACATACCAATATCGTAGTCACCACTCTGGATGTTGTCCACATCCTCAAATACCTTAATGATCATTATGAGCATAACATGGTGTTTAGTATGAATTATTATTGTTATATCATTCCAAAACCACCCACAAGTGAGCATGGTCATTTTCCCACTCCCATTTTATACTCTTAGAAAACATCATTGTAAGACAAATATCTACTCTACTTAGTGAATCATTAAAAAGAAAAATAAAACCAATTGGGTACTCCTTTTGTTCCCCCAATATGATATTTCTTTGAAGGAAGTAATCAATCAAAACGAATATGCAACTATCACAAAGGAATTTTCCCTAAGGGACTTGAAAAAATGTAATGTGATGGATACCCAAGGTTACCATATTGTTGACTAAAATGAGGGCATACGTGCCTCACTATGAGGGGATTTCAACACCTATTCAGGAGCCCCAATAGGTACCCTCAATGTTAAAAATATCAAGTGATGATTTTAATATAGGATGGGATCCAAGCCATGGAATTGTTAATAATTTCTCTATCAGTTCCCACATGAATAGGTAACCACATACTCACTAATCATTGAGTACTAAACATATTGGTACATTCTTTAGTGGTACAACAATATAATATCATAGGAGTCTAAGGTGTAACATTGTTTAATGGTCCAACAATAGAAGCTTGTAAGAGTCCAAGTTGTTACATTGTTTATTGGTCCAACAACAAGTGCTTCATATTGTTATTTTGACATTAAGAGCCTCTACATAAAATACAAATGTCCCACTTTTGTTTTATAGAAGCTTAAACAATCAACTTGAAGGGACTATCACCAATAATACAATTCCTACCAAGTACATAAACCTAATTCTTCATATTTGTTTAGAAAGCACCAACGTTTAGGACTTTCCATTTGATAACATTTGGCTAGGAGAACCAACTAAAAGTCACTCAATTCATGAATTCCTTCTTTCAAATTATATCTTCATGCGACATATTTTGGTGACAACCTTACTTCTAACTCAACAAAATTTGAGATTGAATACAAATGAAGCTTGTGAAATTGGACTTTGCAATACATCCTTCACTGTGAAACCTTAGAAAATGACTAACTAGGAGAATTCCCTCAATTTGTAAGGAACCCAGATTGAACACAACTTTTTCAATTTAGAAAAATGACTATTCACAGGCTTATCAAATTTGCATATCATGTACCTCCATATTGGCCTCCTTAATAGGCAATCCATTTTAAATAGATTATCCTCAAGTATTATATTTTGAGATCAGAGATTCCTTCTTTATTCTGTTTTAAGAAACGTTTTTGTCTTCCCAAGAGACACTAGTACTTCTACACTTAATGCTCAAAATCACATAGATAATAGATCACATTATTTCCCTCATGCATCCTCTATTTTGGTTTAGTTTGCTGGCTAGGTGTCTTGATTGATGAATATTGTCATGTCCAAATTTCAAAATCTTCCAAGTCCAAATTGGAGTGTAAGGAAGATCACATCCATGTATAGGACATGGAAATTTCCACACTATCAAAGATGAAATTACCTTCAAATCCCAAATTCCCTTCAAAACTAGGGACTTCAGAATTATGAAATCTCATGATAATAAAATGATATCACACAACCTAAAAGAGCCTTGTATATTATTTATGTTTGTTCTATTCATGGTAATGTAAATAATCAATTGTTTCCACATGGATTTTTGTTGAATACGTCTTATAAACATTTTGACAACAAAAAAATTCCTCTATTTCTATATCTATTGGACCTATCCCACCTTCTTCCTTTGGAAAATTTCAAAATTACCTTGCATGATGGGAAGTCCTTCATTACCTCCAAACATAGACCACAACTAATGGCTGAAAGTTTGACTAACTGTAACACCTCGGCTTTGACCCCGTTTACATTAAATGCATATGGTGTATATATTGTAATTAATCATAGTGTGGAGCTAAAGGAAAAAATGACCACCATGGATTATTGTTTTTATGTTTCGGTTATTAAATCGGTGCTGGTGGTATCTTGTGCTAGTCAACACATTATAATTTTTTACATCATGTAAATATCCAACTTAATTAAAAACCCACAACCAGCTATGTCAATGCAACAAATAATGAGATGGGGGCATGATTTCCTAAGGATAATGGGGGGGGATATTCAAACCTTTGGGGCCAATGGGGAAAATCCAAATGTCAAAGGGAGAACCCATAAAA
>LPNX010650674.1:0-145007 GCA_001517045.1 Pseudotsuga menziesii
GTATGATTTTTGTAATTGAAACTCTAGAGGAGTTTTTGAATATTTATATGAACCATTTGTTCTTGTATGGTCTAATATATTATCTCATTATGAATCACATCTTAATTTCTTTGTTTCTATATGGTTATAATGGTGAAATTATTAGAGAAATTTGTTTTTTCTTTAATATGCAATTTTCCAGAAAGTTGTAATTTATCTCTTCAAGAATTTTTCTTTTTTTCCAATTTAAGGTTGATTTTAAAGTTTTGTTAAACAACAATATGGGATGTTTAGTCCATGGCTCTATTTTTTACCCTAAAAAAAAAACGTGTATACTGGTATCAACACTTTTCTATTTGGGGGGTGCTTTTGGTGTTTTTTTTGCAAAAATCATCATTTTTATGGGTAGAGTTCTCGTTTCATAGTATAAGTGGTTAGTATTGAAATTGTATAGGTCATCTCATTGAAGCGAGTAGGAGTTTGAGCTCAGGTGCATCCTCTCCTCTCGAAGCCAAGGAATCTTCCAAATTTTCAAGATCCAAAAGAATCCAAACCCCATCAAAGTACCACAGGTTTGAGTGTTTCTTTCATATTATTCATCTCTCAAATTTTTATAAAGTCTTTATTTCCTTGGGATTAGGGCACGTTTTGGCTAAAGTGAACATTCATTCACTTAGCCTTTGCCCCGGTTGGCTGCCCTGTTTCTTTTTTGCAGCCCCTTAGGCCTTCTTTTTGCAGCCATTCCTTCCCTTAGTTCGCTGTCCACTTTTCCCCACTTCTCACCCTTTTGGACAGCCCTCTTTTGCCTCCTCTTTCCACTTTTTTGCAGCCCCTTTCCATCCTCTTTTTGGGCCATCTTTGGGGCTGTATTTTCAGCCTTTTAGTCCTGTTATTTGCAGCCTTTCCTTCCTTTTGTTCGCTGTCCACTTGTCCCCATTTTCACCCTTTTGGACAGCCCTCTTTTTCCTCTTTGTTTCCACTTTTTGCAGCCCCTTTCCATCCTCTTCTTCAACCATATTTTAGGCTGTACTTTTAGCCTTTTTTACCCTCATTTGTAGCCTTCTTTCTCTGATTTGAAACACTCTTTCTCCCTTAGTTTCCAGCCTTCTTTGACTTGCCTTTTGTCCTCTTTTCACTCCCTTTCCCCCTCTCTTGCCTTGCCTTTCTCTTTCCTCTTCTCTCCCTTCTTTTCGGTAAGTTTGGGTAGTTGTTTTTATCTAGTTTGTAGATTTATTTTCAAGTTATTTTTTATCAACTAATCCTATAACAAGTGTATGTCTATAGCTCTTAGTTTCAGGCAGGTGAAGGAGAGCCCAAAGGCCACAAGCAAGCAAGGAGTGCAAAAGAACAAAAAGACTCTCTCCCTCTTCTCTCAATCCCCTTCTTTACCTGTTCTTCCAAGAAGCAAAGAACACATCATCATTGTAAAAAACTAATAAAAAGGGCTACTGGGAGCAGGTCTCCTTTCTTTCATACTTCCCCTATTTGGGGGAAGGGTGTTGTGTCATTTTCAATGATTTTTTAGTGTAGTTTCCTTTAAGCAATTAGTTTAGTTCTTTGCTTAGTCTTAGTTTCTATTTTTTTCTAATTGCTAGTTGTTCCTTAGCATAAACACTAATTGCTAGATTTATTATTGCATTTTGGTATCTTGTTATATAATTGTCAAATCATAAAAAGAACCAAAATCTCTTGAATATCACCGTAAGGTGGATCAAGAGTGTTCTCTGTCGGAGAGTTCAATCAACCACTTTCATGTTAATTATTATGCTTGTTTAATCAATTAATTATTTAAGACTCTTGAACTTTCAAAAACACAAGTCAAGAGCACTCTCTATCGGAGAGCATCCTAGGTTTTCACAATCCCTGCATTAGCTGCATATAGATTAGGTAAGTCTCTTGAACCACTGTCATAAGATGGGGTCAAGAGTGCTCTATGTCGGAGAGTCTAATTAATTGTTTTAATAAAATATTCAACGCACATACCCCTTTAATTAATTAACTCCCTTCCCTCCTTGCCGGAGTATGCTCTGACCGATCCTAGATTGGAATACCCAGAAACGACACTGGATCTTTAAACCCTACAAAAGTAATTTAATAACCCTTAAACACCCGTAACCAATGCACCAGCGTTGTAGGGATCCTTCCAAAGTACTTCCTATTAGAGGCGCCAGAACCTCCCATTGTCTTAGATTCCCGGGTAGCTGGTCACTTGACAATATCAACCTATGATACTGGGCAGGCCTGAATCAACCTATGATGTCTTAAATGAAGGAAACTTAGAAGAGTCTCCCGACTTTGACAAACTTTCGTTGACACCCTAATCAAGAGCATTTTTTAAAATTCTTAAAATCTACCAAGAGCACTTGCAAAACCTAATATTCACTAGCTTAATTCATAGACTTTATTTCACGCATTTATTTGACTCCATAAGGCACTAGTCCTTTGTTATAATTGAGTAATCTTCTATCTTGATCAACTATCTATGGTCTATTTTGCTGATTATATCTGAATGCTTAAGTTACAAGTCTGGAATATTTGCTTATCTTTCAGTCTCTTGCTAGCAACATGGATTGCTCCGATTTACGTGTCACATTCATAAACTTAATCGTTTCTAATCACAAGTAACTCCTAAACAACACCCATCTACATCCAAAACATTTAAAACTTAACTTAAACATTGAGCCATAGAAAACTCTTTGTTAGGGACTACCACCCTTGGCTTCGTTAGGAGTTAACCTAAACGGAGGAGCTAAGAGTAGGTGACAGTACCTAGCTCTGTGCTTGCCCCCAAGGTCACACCTCTCCCACTTTCCTAAGTGAGGAGACAGCTTTCGGAAGATTTCTGCTGCTAGTGTGCAATCGACGGACAACATCTTTTGGCGCCGTTGCTGGGGACAAATCTTTTTGTTCCTAGATGACCTTTGTTTCTTTTAGTTTTTACCTTTTTTCCCTTTTTGGTAGATTTTTATTCCAATCACTCTCCAAAATTAGACTTAAGTCCACCTGGCGACTCCACTGTCAGTTAACACCTCAAGGTATTCTACTAGAAGAAACTCTGTAGGTTTGGACGATTTCATCCCTGACCCCGAAAAGGTCTTAAGGAGGAGATCAAACAAAATATCTTCTCGCAGGATCCTTGCAGAACTTGGATCTGAGTCTGTTTCAGACATCCACATTTTATTTCCTGAAAACACTAATACCATTGTTTCTGACATAATGGGAGGGTATTTTACTCAGCTTGACTTTTCTCAGATAGCAGGTCAACCCCACCGTCTTCTAGACAAAGCTATCGAGAAGCTCCCAATGTATACAGGCACTGATGCCATTACCTCCGCCATGCACCTCAGGAACTTTTTTAGGTGTATCAACACTTATGTCAATGATCCGATCAGCCAACATGATGACGTGTATATGAATTTATTTTCTCTATCTCTGGATGGAAAGGCAGGCGACTGGTATAGCAATTTACCGAATGATTCCTTTAATAGTCTAGCAGCTTTCAAAACTTCTTTCACCAACAAGTTCAGTGAAAAGAAAGAACCGCGGAATCAACTTGCGTCCTTGACCAACATAAAGAAGAAAGACACAGAAACAATGGACGAGTTCAATACTAGGTTCACAGAATTATCAAATGTCATCCCTACTGAGTATGCCCCAACTAAACCAACCATCCTGGTCTATTACATTGAGGCACTTAGTGGCAAAATGCAGTACCAGATCAGAGACAAGGAGCCTGCTAACTTGCTCCAGGTTGAGGAGATGGCAATCAAGATTGATCTGAACATGCAGTCATCTGGTGAATCTAACCTCCATGGTTATTCAAGGTCTTCAACTCCGTTGAAAATCAGTGAACCAAAAGACAAGGATCCTTTATCGACTATGAAGGATACCTGTGAAAAACAAATGATGGAGATGAAGAAAAATATGGAGGAGGCAGAGCAGAAACACTTAGCGCAATTAAAAGAAATTCAGAATAGGGTGATAACAATGGAGAGAACTCAAACTTAGCCTGCTCCTAGGACCTTTCCTACCAAGCCAACATGGCAGAGAAAGAATCCCAACCATGAGCAGAGGCCTCCTCATCAGCTAGAGGTCACTAATGTGGTTGAACCTTACAAACCATTTTTTAGGGCATGCCGAGATTTCCATGAGGAATTTGGCTTAGGGAGTTGGAAGTGCAGAACAATTCATTGGAAAATTAGCTTAAGGTGGCCATTGAAAGAAAGCATGATATTAGTCCTTTATGGGATCAAGCTTGCTTAATCCAAAGAATCATTTATCAGGTCCAATTGAATCTTGCTGAGGAAATATATAAGATCAAGCATGCAGAAATGAGGTTGAAAGAAATTTCAGCAATGTCAACTGATTTCAGAACAAGCCTATTAAATGTCGCAAAAAAGGTTCAAAGTAAACTAACTTGGGTAGAATCCTACTCAGTATTTCCTAAATATTTTCCTCAAAATACTGAAGAAGGTTTGAAAATAGAGTTGGCACTCCTATATTTCGGTAGCAAATTTGTTGTGAGATTGACTAATGCAGTTCAAAAAACTTTGGAAAGGTGTACTGAATTTTACAAGAAAATGCGCAACATGCATAATAAATGTCAATATCCTTTAGCAAAAAAAATTAAAGAGTTTACAGACAAATATAAACACCTAAAGATCCTTCACGATCAATTGCACTAAGACAAATAGAGTATTCAAAAAATCGAAGGAATTAGTTAGGAAGTTGTAAAAATATGGATTGCATAGGATTATGTTAGTAATAGTATCTCTTAAAAGACTTAGTGAGAACTACCCCACCAAAAGTAATAGAAGTAGAATCACAACTGAGTGTGCATGAGGTAACTGTCAGACTGTTGGAGCTAGTGGACGACAAAGTTATTGCTCAAGAATCCAATGCGTGTGGTGAATTCATTGACAAACCAATTGGTCCCACCTAAGATTTTGTCTTTTCTGTATTTTGGTACTTTATTGTAATTTATTTTATTTTATTTCAATTTCCTAGTGCAAGGCACTAGAATACAAAATTTTGAAGCTGTAAAGTCAGGGTAACTGTAAAGGCTATGGTAGACAAAGAGTCATTTGTAAAAGTGTATAAATATGAGTAGAGGATAAATGAGAAATCACTTTTCACTAGTGCATACAGTAGACAAAGAGTTATTTGTATGAAGAATTACTTTTTCTATGAATAAAAAAGAACCAATTTCGATGGGGGAAGGACTGGACAAGTTTCACATGGATTGTGTGGATTTCTAATGCTGAACTACTTCTTATTTAGTTTCTATGCAACTATGATATCGTTCTAACGTAATGAATTATTTCTGCGATGATGAATGATTTTACTTTCAATTGGAAATTTTGTGCATATAATGAGTAATGAATGTTTTAACAGTACAAAGCTATCTTTGTTTATATTTTCTGCTGTAATTATGTATGTAGAATTTGAACAACTACCTATAGGATTCAATATGCAGCGTTACAGTACATTACTCTCTTCTTTATAAACTTTGCTCCCCATGGGGATAGATAGAATAGTTTAGAGTAAGCTAAATCATAGTTTTTTTGCTTTTGTAGAAGTGATTGAGGAGCAAGAGCGGTAAGACGGGAGGTAATAACCTACGCATCTCTAGTGAGGTTATTGTTCACTAGTCACTTGCATTTAGTTTAGGCACTTTCATTTTATCCTTAACATAAAAAATCACATAAACGGTGGACCGAGCCGCAACTAATAAAATAGGCTTAAACCCTTTAATTCTACGGTAGTTGGGCTGCTAACCAAATAGGTTACCCACACCAAATGGTGAGAAATCTAGTTGGGATCACTTGTTGGGAAGAATCCCTATTGTCTGTACCTATAAAATTTCTAGGAATCAACATCGCTTTAAGAAAGGAATTTGGATTCCTACTTTCTAGAGAGGGATCTCTCACTTATTTTTAACAAGGATGGATATAAAATGAAATAAAGTTTCATATTGAATTGTTGGTTGAAACAAGGTAAGCATACATTGGGGTATGGAGTCACAAATACCCTTATGAAATACAAAACTGTTTGCAGGTGAAATTATACAAAGACCCAGGTAGCACTCGATTATAGTCAAAAGAAGTTTGTTTGGTGATAAAGAAAGAACAAGAACAGTCCATCAACACAGAGCACATGAAAGATGAATTCTGCTTCAAATTTGGAAAGAAAGATTGGTGAATACCTGAAACAATAGCTAGAGCATAATAATATGAAATTTGAGTTATCACACTCTTATTTAAAATATGTAACTACGAAATACACAAGAATCTCTGCAGCAACATGCCAACATTTCGGCTCTGCAATTTTATTAATGATAGATCACAAAATTTATAACACAAAATCTCACAAGTTACAACCTTGTCTTCCTCTATTGAGGGTATATTTATAGTATCATAGGCTCCCGAGACCAACCTCGAAATAGAGCCAAATTCAGTTGCAATGTGGGAATCAAAATCGTAACAAATGCTAATATGGAAAATTCGCCATGATCACAAAACAAAACAGGAAAGCGTGCTGGGATGGGCGTGGTAGATCAAATAGGAAATTTTGACATATGGAAACCACTCCTGCTAGATGAAAATGATGGCTCGAAGTGTTTTCAACGGTCTGCAAAGTTTCATTCTGTGTAGGCATCTTCACCTACGAAATTGCTTCTGGACCGTTGATCTTTTAAACAAAATAAGGATATGAAAACACGTGTCTGAACCTTCCTGCTTTGTAAAATTTTGCTGAATTCTTGAAAATTAAATCAACGACACTTTTAACTAGTGGAATTTTTCCTGGTCTTGGATCTAGATCAAACCTCGATCCGAGCCATCAAAAACTTGCACCTTGCACCTAATTTTGCTGATTTCAATTGTTCATTTATTTGTGCATGTTCAATTAGCAGAATTCACCTCCACCATTGATCTTACCTTATCCTTAATCCTAGTTATCGAAACATGCAGGCCTTTAAACGATTATGAAGATATGGATAGTTATTTTCTTCATGCAAGTTAGATAAGTGGAATGAATTTCCACTATTGATGTGATTCCTTCTTAGATCTACACCTTTGGAAAATGCACCATTGCACTCCATAAGGTGACCTTTGCATCTCCAATTTTTAGCGCAATATCCAATGGGGAGTGGACGCATCAATAACGCACATTTCCCATCATGCAAGCGCTCTTCCGACTTTCAACGTGCATGTTGTATCAGCAAAATCAACCTTTGTCGTAGATATGTAATCAAGGGTGATCTGGGCTGTTGAAAGCTGCGGGGCCCACCAATTTCCACATGTCAAGAAGTATTCTTACCTCGTGCAAATGTTTCCCTTTTCTGCACCGTCAATCTCAAACAGAGACCTTCCCAACTGTTGATCTGAGGTCTGTGAAAAGCAGAAAGCTAGCTTCTACCTTTCCTCGACCAAAATCTTGTGTCTTCTATTTTTTGATGTTTTCCTTTCTGCCTTTTTCTGTACCATTGATTTGTGCGGAAGTCCTCCTTTACCGTCAAATCATGGACTACAAAAAGCAAAAGACGGATTTATGGATTTTTATAACCAAGTTTTTACCTCTTCTTCTCTTCTGCTCTCGATTTTTCCTTTGCGGAAACAATTATTGGCCTTTGATCTTGTCCATTGTGTATCCAGGCCATCCATTCCCTGTCATCATTCAAATAGGAGTAGATTTCTTCATTTACATGCATTTTCAAGGTAAAAAATAAGAATATTTTAAGTATTTGGAATTATTAATCTAGAAATGTTCCTTCAAACATCTGTTGACCCTCATCAACACTCTTTAAGGTATTATGATATGAAAATTTTCAGACCTTAGTCCTCCATTTACTAGACAAATCCATTGCCAACTATTTAGCCCAAAAATGATGCTAACAACTGGCTCCAACTAGGGATGGTATCCTCCCTGTGAGGTAGCAAAGAACCTCGTAGACTGGGTGCCAAATCCATTGGGCTACTCCCAAGATTTCCTGAAATCCCCAACATGTTCTGAAAACAAAAACTAAACTGATGCTGAAACAAACTAAAAAATTACTAAAATAAATGCTCTCCATGTCGAGATTATTCATACCTACCTACCCTACTTACTAAGCAGCAATTTCTAGTCAAGTAACTTCTGACTTCCAGTGAATCCAATCAAGCAAATGATCCCATAAACCGATTTTCTCCTCATGTTTGATAAAAAATAGAAAGGAAGAACTTAATGGAAAAAGGTTATGATAAAGGGATTGGTCTTTACATTAGAGACATAACCATCCATCACCACTGCAAATCTTCTCCATGTATTTTTCCATTGGATCATGAAAACCTACAATTTTTTTTGTTAAGTGCTTGTCATGACAAGGCTGCTCCAATTGCAACTCCTCTAGCACCCTACCAAAATGTTCTTCAAGAAAACCATGTAGGGAATGCTCCTGAAAAATTTGCAAATGAGACATCAACTTCTTCATCTAAACTCTCTGAATTCAAAACCCGATTCCTTACAAATGTTTCAAAGAAAATATCATTGTGTTTTTCCATAGAATCAAGCAAAGTAATTTCTAACTCTAAAAAACATAAAGAAGTATCCCATTTGGATCCTTCCTCTTCTTCTTGGTGATCCAATCCATTATTGTAGTCTGTTTCTTGAGGTGTATCATCTAAGTGGCTATCCTCACATTCTTAATATAAAGGCATGCTGGAATCTTCTTTAAAAATATCACTAACATAGTTTTCAACATGTTGATTGCACTCTTCATAAGGAAAATTAGGATGAATCTCTTCATGTACATCACTAGGTTGATTAACTTATTGCTCATCAAAAGAAGGATTGGCATGCATAATAGGTTCAATTTGTTCACCCTTCCCATCTTCTTCTTTGTGATTGAACCCCTTATGGAAACAATTGTTTCTTCCATAGGCTAAGATTGATGGCATGATTATTTTCCCTTTTCGTTATCTATTTATGAAAATTTCATATATTCAAGTTTTTGTTCTTGCTTAGATATTTTACGTATATACCTCAGCAATTCAAATAAAGCATAACACAAAGGAAAACTGTAATCTTCAACACACTCATTATCTTCTATGTTTTCAGCCCTTTGACCTCGGATTGCAATGAGATTTTCTTCATTAACAGGCCCTAAACTTACAAAATCTACAACTATTTTTTAGGCATAACATCCAAGTAGTCCTCCTTATACTCATCAGATATAGGTGGACTAAAATCCTTTTTAAAACCATCACTAACAAGGTTTGTAACAGGATGATGACATTATTCATAAAGCACATTTTGTCTTTCAAGAAATTGTTGTTGCAAAAGGGGGGATTTCTGATTGAATAGTGGCATCCTCTTCTTGTGCCAAACTTTCAGGAGCTTAATAATATGAGGAAAGATTTGATTTACAGTCCCAACTTCTTTATTGGTCATAAAAAGAATGACAAGAATGCTGCAAACTGTCATCAGTTTCAGGAAAAGAGATATAGTTGGTTGAGATAGAGCTTTGGCTTATGTCAACTTCAGTCAAGGAAAATAGTACCAACTTCTGGGAATTCTCTTGCATATCATGGAAACTGGTTTGTCTTTCTTTTTGAGCTGAGTATTCATGTAATATTTCTAAAATATCATCATCCATATACTGATCATCACCGTATATGTCTTTCCAATTTTCAATGAACTCTTTGTAATGTGTGTAGTAATCTTGAAGTAACAACAAACAAGGATATTGATCTTTGAAATGTTCTTGAAATGTTGTATGAAAGTATTTAAGGGAGGATAAACTCCTTGCTAGAAATCCCTCATACCATGACCTTGCATTTCCTTCTAAACTAATCATGAATATTTTCATTAAAGAATCCTGATGCCATCCAACCCCTAGCTTATGTATATTCTTATGAAATATAAACAAATTAATGGCAGCATCATCACCGTTTTGATCTTTGAATTTTGGAAGATATGCTTGCCCATATACATGAGGTATTTTAATTGGAAAAACAGGAATGTGAGCAATATTCATAGGAGCATACCTTACAACCTGATAACTCATCTTGATGATGGAGAAACTGAATCATCTCCTCAAAATTTGCAACCACCTTTGACAGTGGAGTTTCCATAGAAAATTATGAAGACTGGATTCTTCACAGATGGAGTCGCTAGGTGAAAGAGGCACGACCTTATTGATGTTTGACCATTGTTCGCCATCAACAGTTAGATCTAAAACTCTGTCAATCATACCCAGGAAATATTTTAACCCTCCTCCCCGTATTGGTCCTTTTGACCACAGGTCTCCCCGGTGGAGTCACCTTCTAGAAGGTTTGAGTGGAGTCGTCAGAGCATATACAACCTATATTTGTCTATGACCGGATATTCAACCAGGTCGTAGAAATAAGACAATGTCATTTTCCCAGGGCTTATTTGCAATTTTGTCCCCAGCAACGGCGCCAATTTGTTAGCACTCAGAATTATACCCAATATTGTGGAAGGTAAATCCCAACGTAACGACACAACTACTTTACGAAAGGAAGTTGGATTCCTCCTTTATAGAGAGGGATCTCTCACTGATTTTTAAAAGGGCTGGATATAAAATTAAATAAAGTTTCTGATTGAATTGGTGGTTGAAACAAGGTAAGCATACATTGGTCTATGGGGTCACAAATATCCTTATTAAATACATTACTATTTGTAGGTGAAATTCTATAAAGGCAAGGTAGCACTCACTTACAGTAAAAAATAAGTTTTTCTAGTGATAAAGAAAGAAAAAGAACAATGCATAAACATAGAGCACCTCAAAGATGAATTCCACATCAACTTTGGAAATAAATATTGATGAATACATGAAACAATAGCTAGAGCATAACAATACGAATTCTAAGCTATTACACACTTATTTCATATATACGAACACATAATGGAAAGTTTAACAGGAAGGGCATGCACATAGGAAAGGAAATAACAAACTGTAACTACGAAATACACATGAATCTTTGCAGCAACAGACCAACATTCGACTAATATTATTAACAAAAGATGACAAAATGCATAACAAAAAATATCATGGGTTCCAACCCTGTCTTCCTCTATTGAGGGTATATTTATAGTATCATAGGCTCCCAAGACCAAGCTTGAAACAGATCCAAATTCAGTTGCAACGTGGGAATCAAAATCCTAACAAATGTTGATCTGGCAAATTTGCCATGATAACAAAAAAAATAGGAAAGCATGTTGGAATGGGCGTGGTGGATCAAATAGCAAATTTTGACATCCGGAAACCACGACTACTAGATGAAAACTATGGCTCGAATTGCTTTCGACGGTCTGCACAGTTTCATTGTATGTGGGCATCTTCACCTATGAAATTGCTTCTGGACCATTGATCTTTTAATCAAAACAAGGGTACGAAAACACGTGTCTGAACCTGCCTGCTCTATAAAATTATGTTGAATTCATGGAAAATTAAATAAACAACACTTCGAACTAGTGGAATTTTTCTCGGTTGTGGATCTAGATCAAACCTTGATCTGAACCGTCAAAAACTTGCACCTTGTACCCACTTTCACTAATTTCAATTGTTCATTAATCTGTGCATATTGAATCAGTGGAATTCAGCTCCGTCATTGATCTTACCTTATCCTTAATCCTGGCCATCGAAACAGGCAGGCCTTTAAACGATTCTGGAAATATGGATAGTTATTTTCTTTGTGCAAGTTAGATCAGCAAAATGAATTTCCACTGTTGATCTGATTCCTTCTTAGATCTACACCATTGGAAAATGCACCATTGCGCTCCATAATGTGACCTTTGCATCTCTGATTTCTGAGCGCGATATCCAATGGGGAGGGGACACGTCATTCACACACATTTCTCATTGCGTAGGCGCTCTTCCAACTTTCAGTGTGCATGTTGTATAAGCTAAATCAAACTCTATCGTAGATATGAAATCAAGGGTGATTTGGGCCGTTGAAAGCTGTGGGGCCTACCAAGTTTCGCATGTCGGGAAGTCTTCTTACCTTGTGCACATGTTTCCCTTTTTCACACTATCAATCTCAGACAGAGACCTTCCAAACTATTTATATAAGGTCTGTGGAAAGTGGAAAGCAAGCTTCTACCTTTCCTCAACCAAAATCCTGTGTCTTCAGCTTTTTGATGTTTTCCTTTTCGCCTTTTTTTGGACCATTGATTTGTGTGGAAGTCCTCCTAGACTGTCGAATCTTGGACTGCTGAAAGCAGAAGGGGAATTTGTGACTTTTTATAACCAAGTTTTTACCTCTTCCGCTCTATAGTTTTCCTTTAAGGAAACGATTTTTGGCCTTTGATCTTGTCCGTTGTGTATCCAGGTCGTCCATTCCCTATCACCATTCAACTAGTAGCAGATTTCTTCATTTACATGCATTTCAAGGTAAAAAATCAGAATCTTTTAAGTATTTGGCATTTTTAATCTAGAAATGCTCCTTCAAACTTTTTCTAACTCTCATCAACATTCTTTAAGGTATTATTATATAAAAAATTTCAGACCTTATTCCTCCATTTACTGGCCAAATACATTGCCAACTATTTCGCCCAAAAATGGTGCTAATGAGAAGACTGACACACAACAACCTTTGTGACATAGTGGGGTTGTTTCCAATACATGGTAATTCCCTTTGGACTCAAGACTCGCTCCTGATTTTTTTTCCAAAATAGTGGTGGCTTCCTTCAAAAATTTTATTCATAAATTTCTTAATGTCTACTTCGACGATTGGACAATATTTGGTCTCATTAAGGATCGTATTGAGAGCCTCATGATGATGCTGGAACGTTGTTGCTAGTATCAAATTTCACTGAACTTAAAGAAATGTATCTTTTGTGACCTGTTTGGAATTATTTTGGGCCACGAAGTTTGTCATGGTGGAATATTGGTCGACCCTGCCAAAATTGCGATTATCGTTGACCTACCACCACTTAACATAGTGGAGCAATTGAGAGAAACATTGGGACATACAAGATACTACCGAAAATTTATCGAAGGATATGTTGAGGTGACTGGTATGATGGAGAAATTATTGAAAAAAGATGTTAAGTTCTAGTGGATGGAAATTTTTTGAGAGAGTCTGGACACTTTAAAGAACAAGATGGTTACAATGACCATACTTGTATTTGCAGAATGGAAAAAGGAATTTCATGTACATGTCGATGTGTCATCTGTCACACTCGGTGTGGTACTAGTGCAGTCTGGCGAAGGGTCGATTGATCATCCTATTTCCTTCGCTAGCATAAAATTATCAAAGGAAGAGAAAAACTATACCATGACGGAAACAAAGGGACTAGCTATGGCATATGCTCTGCAGAAATTTCACAATACTTGTTGGGTGGAAGTTTCAAAATGTACGTAGATCATTTAACATTGAAATACCTGGTTAATAATCTAGTGTTGGGGGGGTATTTGTACGCGACTTATCCCTTTTTAGGAATTTGACTTTGAATTTATTGTTAAACTGGGTCAAATGAATTCAAGACCAAACCATCTATCGAGGATCGAAAGTGGTGATGAACCTAGTAACCTTGACGATAGTCTCCCTGATTCGCAACTATTCATGATAACAATGTTTGATGATCAATAAAGAGGCATCATGCAATTTTTTAGTAAGGGTTATTCACTAGCTAAACTTACTATTGCACAAAATAAATAATTAGTTGTGCGAGCTGTAGACTTCCAGTTCATCGTTGGATAAATATATAAAATGGTCCTTGATGCTTGATTCTTTGTCACCGTATCTTGGAACACGAGCGACCAATGATACTAAATGAAGCGCATATTGGTGTCACAGAAGTCCATTTTGTTGGAAAAACTACAATGTAGAAGATATTGCAAGCGGAATTGTGGTAGCCCACCATGCATGCATATTCCTGAGAATACTATCCTAGCTATGATGTCTGTCAAAGAATTGGAAAGTCATCACAATGAGATGAAATGCCATTAGTACCCCAAATAACTCTGCAAGCATTTGATAAATGGGTCGTTCATTTTGAGGGCCATATAAGTCCAATAGGGAAGTACACAGGTGCAATATATATAATTACTATGACCGACTACCTAAACAGATGGGAAAAAGCAACACTAATAAAATATTTTACTACTGCGACTGCTACTAAGTTTTTGTTTGAAAATGTTGTCACTAGATTTTGATGCCCGAAATTTTTGATAGGCACACACTTTGTCAACCAATTGATTGAGGAACTAACGAAAGCATTCTAGATACAACATAGAAAGACAATGCCATATCACCCTCAAGAAAATGGTGTTGTCGAATCATTTAACAAAATCCTGGAGAATGTGTTGACAAAGATTTGCAATGTCCAAAGAGATGTCTAGAATCAGTAAATTTCTGCATTAACGTGGGCATATCGCATGACTTGTAAGTAGTTGACATGTCAAACTCCATTTCAATTGGTAAATGGACAAGAAGTTTTGATACCGATGGAATACATTGTACCCATCCTAAGGATTGTTGCAATCAAGAATATGAAAGATGTTGCTACTGTTGAGGAAAGACCATCGCAAATGATACAGTTGGAAGAAGATTTTTTTGTTGCAGGATATCATCAAAACATTGAGAAATAATGGCATCAAGTATGGCAAGATCACCACAACAAGAACAAGCAATTTCAGGTTGAAGGACTTGTTCTTCTATATGATAGAAAATTCTTCAAGCATCCGAGTAATCTAAAAACACACTAGTTAGGATTGTATATTGTAACTCATACCACTGACCGAAGCATGATGTAATTGCATAAGTTGGATGGAACACTTGTAAAAGGATTGGTAAATAGAATTCAGATAAACCCTTATCAATATAGTCGTGACTCGGTAAAAAAAAAACCTCTAATGTTTTTTGTTTTAATTGCAAGAAATAAGATGTTGCAAGAGGAAGAAAAAAGCGTCGCAGACTACTAGTAAGTCGCAGAGAGAGGAAAATTGTCGCAGAATCTTTGTTTGTCTGAAGAGGAGAAGTAATAGTGAATACAATCCATACGTCACATTAGAAGGACATCTTTCGAAATGTGAAGACCAGTCGCAGGAAGAGTGATGTTGTCACAAGTTAAAATAGAGTCACAGAAATGACAACTGGTCGTAATTAATTCAAAGGAGACCATAATTACATAAAAGGACTGAGTTTGGTTGTGTTCTTTTTTGTTACTTTTGTATTTATTGCACAATAACTACCACTGATGTGATAGACAAGTGGCAACATGAATATAAGTTTCCTAATAATCATTTGGACAATCATCCCATGTGATCAGAAGTCGAAAGAAGAAAGAACCAACACCATTGCCATCGGAGGAGGAGGAAGAATGAGGGTCTGTGACTATGCTTCCACCATATGTTACACCAATACAATTTGTTGCACCAAAAAATAGAGTCCCAAAGAATGCATGGTACCCACTAGTAGCACCAACTGTGTCGAAATGAGTTCAGGTGTCATAGAACATTCTTCCAAATATTAAGAAGATGACCTTTGTCAATCACGACACACAAAAATATCCATATTTGGACATGAAGAACTACATGGTTGTTATACAATATACACTAGATATCCCAAAGCACCTTGCTCCAATGGAATGGGCAAGAGGACTGGACGAACCAGGTTTATTATCGCTGATGTATATGCCACATTTTGACAAAAGAATAGAAGTGAATGCGTGTGTCAACAAGTTACTAGTATCATTCCACAATAGATGCCTATGGCTCAACAGAAAAAATTATGTGGATGTCGAGATGATAGCAGTAATTATAGGAATACCACTTGTAGGCATCGACCCAATGTCGTTTTAAAAAAAATGCTAGGATACTATGTTGATGAACAAGATAAAAGATAAGTATGATTTTTCTAGGGATACCAGAGGATTTTTAATAAGCTCCATCAATGACCATACTCTTCAAATCGTAGCTAAGGTTTTAGCTACCAAATTGGTACGAAATATGTGACCAAACCAATGTACCGCAAGTATGATCGCAGTGGTTGAACTCTATGCAGAGGGAGTTCAAATGAATTGGTCACATTATTTACTAAACGAGTTATTAGCAATGCAGAAGAGTCGCAGGAAAAGGTACCGCATTCCATTATTCATGGTTTCTCATTTTGATTTCGTTTGTCGCATTGTCAGAACTAATGAACTACCAAGGGGTAGATATACCTGTGAGATGTCAAGGAGCTCGATACCAGAAAATTTGGTTCAAGAAAGATAAATAAGAGTGACATAGAGACAACAATGTGCAATTATTTATGCATGGAGAGGCCCCACGCTATCAGGTGAAACTACAAGAAATAATCATGGACGAAATCGTTCAGTGGTTTCAAAAAATTATTAAATTTATAATTGGACCCCATCACATATTTTTGCAGCCGTGACAAGATACACGATGCTAATGGTTGGCGACCCAATTCTTGTTGTTTGGAGAAGAATTTGAGGCCATTACCCAAGATTGGCAAGAAGAGTGGCGAGTTCATGTCACTGATGACCTATTATTTGGCGAAGAAGACATGCAATAGGACGATCCACCAATGCAGAAGGATGGAGAATAGGAAGGGGACCCACCACCACAAACACAAGATCCACAAAATTCTCCCAACCCTCCCAAAATGATTGAAGTACAACCCAAACAGATCTGGTGGTGGGAAATAAAGTGAAGTAGACTAAGCAGCCTGGGAAAGGCATACGAAAAGGAAGGCTGAAAAAACAACAAGAATTGTCGGCCTTGACAGCGACGATGTTACCTTGCTGACATAAGTAATGATAGAGGTCGCTACACAAATCCTTCAGAAAGTAGATGAACGACACAAAGAGCTCACAAGGAGTACTACTGACTTACTCCGGATGCTTTGTACGATGATAAAAGAAGTATGGGTCACATTCGACTACAGACCACAAATGATAGTGTCTCATGACTTAACAATCCCATCAAAAGAGCAACCAGATGATGTTTTAATACCTATTACACCAATAAAAACTCAACTGGTGGGAGAAGCACTCGACTTGGGAACGATAGAGTTGAATACCATGGCCAAGAACTTGGGCCATGTTACAATAGATTTTTCTCAGATGTTGATGTATGAGGTTTATGCAATACAAAATGCCGTAGTCACAAAAATGAAGATTAGAGAAGTTGCATTGATCAAGAAAGTGCATGCATCGAATAAGACTATTAGTAAGATCAATAAAAAATTAAAAGAAATCGAGCAGAAAGAAAAAACCTAGGAGGAGGATAGGCACAAGATTTCTAATGTTGTAACACTTTCTTGTAGTTATTTTGTAGATGAAGGAATAATATATGAAATGTTTGTAGAGGGCAAGGTCATTCGGCTTGGAGAAATAGCATAGGACCTTAGCAAAAATGCCGCAGAGATAGAAGCATAGGTGAGACCGAGTACACCCCCAGAGGTTCTGGAAGAAAGAAGGATGACAACAATAGAAGATGTGAAGAAAATAGGAGAGGCAGAGGAAATATTTGCCAAGTCATTCGGACAAGTTTCTAAGACGTGGAAATCGCTGATCGAGGATACATATTTAGAAAAATTCACAGAGCAGATGCACACTGCTGAGATAGAGGAGAATTAGAAGAAGAATGGGTTCAAAAAATTTCCCTTAGTAGTGAAAATGGCTAAGGCTGCTGACATGAAAAAGATACAACAAGTCGCGGTGATGCGAACTCAACAATAGCAGAGGATTGACAAAGTCGTCAAATTGCAGGACGAAGTAGAAAGAGTTATAGGAATTATTTAACCTATAAATAAAAAAAGTGCGACAAGTAGTAGAGTCTGCGGGACTTACAACGTCATAACAAATTAGACCTTGTGGAAAATTTGCAAAAGGCAGAAGAAGAGATGCAATAGGAAACAAAGTAGATAGTGAAAATATTTCAATATTTTCAAAGTAAAGTCATCACGACCGAAGGATCAGATTAGTGTGGTTCGGGACGAGCCAGAGGTGATTGTTGGGGGCCTGTTGGCCATAGGAAAAGATAGATAGAATTAAACCAGAATTCTACTTAGAAATATGAAGAGTCTGGTCGCCCGACAGAGGAAGTTGCGACAGAGGAAGATATACGGCACAAGAATTAGCGGTAGAAGGAAATATACGATAGAAGAAACCGTGAGGGAAGAAGTTCAAGAAAGAAGGGAAGATGCGATGATATCAACAACGATGGAAAGAACCATGATAGAAGAAGGCGTTCAATGCTTGAAAAGGACAATTCAGGATATCATGGGTTTTATTCAGTTAGGATATCGCATGCTTTAGGGAATAAAGAATCTTTTTATTTTGGGTCGATAATGCATACTAACAATTGTAATTGAAATGAACGAGAATAGGAATGACATCCTGTCAGCTAACATAATGAAGTCGACTGCTGACTACGATGTGTAAAAATGTGGTAAAAATAAGAACCCAAGCTGTTTCCGGTTTGGTGAGATGGATGGTCTGAGTTAGTCATGGTTATCTGTTGTTTGTTGGTAAAGTTGTAGAGTTATAGAGAAGAGAGAGTCAATCCAAGATGTGTACAGATTGATGAAAGAGTGAAGGAGAGGGAAAATTTAGAGACTTGAGACTAGAGAGAATGAGAGGAGAGAGACACATGTATATATAGAAGAAGAAGATCCAGAACAAAGTCTGCAAGCTAAGTGCATAGAGGAAAGGTTCCATATATTTCTCATGCCAGATGAAGAGCACCTTTGTGGTTTTTCTTGGATTGGTTTCCACGTTAAATGTTGTCTATGTGTATATTTGATGAATGTGCTTATGTTGAATGAATACATGTTGTGAATTAATATATGTGTATTTGATTACGAATGAGTCTTCATATGCCTTTGTCACATTGTTGTTAGTTGGAACCGCTAATAAGGAACTATATTAACTTTTGTAATCTCTGTTGACAACCAAATAGAGTCATATCTTGAATACAAGCAATAAGAGAAGTAATATAACCACTGGATTTGGTCGATCAAGATAGTAAGGTGCCAAGGAAGAGGAAATCCCCACACAACTGCAAAAAACTGGTTCTGGAAGTTACCCATAAGAGATATCTCGAGTGAGACTGCATCTGTGTCACAGGTGCTGCCGACTGAGACCTTCTCTGTCGAGTCGATATCTTGGACTTTGTTGACAGACAAAAATAGGGACTAAACTTGGATCGAAGGGAGAAACGCCAATAATCCAATTTAAGTAATTTTATAATTCCAAGGATAAGTTTAAGAGTAGGTCCTTAATACATCCTCAATTTGATTAATCATGATCCGTGGGGTTCCTCGATGGGGCACAAAATAAGGGCTTATGTGGAGTTGGAATGCTACTCAAAATAAAAAGAGATCACCATATTAGACTCAAAATGGGGGTTAGGTCAGGATCCCATACAAAGGATGAATTGCTTGCTTTATGGGGCCTCTTATGGTATTCTAGAAAAAAAGGTGTTTAGTTCCTTCAAATTGTTGGTGATTCAAAGGTCATTATCGACTGGGTCTCTAGGAAATCCAATCTTAATCTTCTCCACCTTTCTAAGTGGATATGCAAAATAATGGAATTAAAGGAGTCTTTCATTCAACTATCATCTTCTCATATTTATAGGGAATTTAGTAGGGAGGTTGATGCTCTTTCAAAGGAAGAAGTGGGTCATATGGAAGTGTTCTTGATTTTCAGGAATTTGTTGAAGACTCGGTTAAAGACAAAGGAGTGATTTCACTCTTTTAGTCTTTTTTTTTCTTTTTCATGTAACATTCTATGTATGTGCAGAACTTATGTGTGAAACAATTAGTTTTGCTATGTGGTAATAGATAGAAGTCTCAAAGTTGTTTGGGAAGCTTTGGTTTGTCTTGTAAGTCCTATAAGATAGTCTAGATTGCACATCATGAAGGACAACTTTTTGTAGTGGTTCTATGGTTTTTGTATGCGTTTTGGACAAAGGTATTTTACAGTTATGCTTTGATGTGACTTTGATTCAAAATGAATATCAAGTCACTTTTTTTCGACTTGAAATTTTTTTTTCCATCTATTTTGTTTGGTTGGTTGCAACACATATATATATAAGTAAGTAATATATTTAATCAAATATACCCTTCATTATGTCTAATTTGGCATCTATTTTTTTGGATGATAGGAACGCATTTATATATATTAGAAGATAAGATAGAAGTGATGATAATTAATTAAGAGGCACTAGATTTGGATGAAGGTCTTCTCTTTGGAGATGAGTTTATGGATGGATCTATCAAAACAAATGCTTGATGTTTTTCTTCTGTGCACATAAATACTTCTTTCCTAGAGTTTTTTGGTCGACTTGAATGACTCCAAAATTGTGTTTTTGGGATCCTAGTTATGAATGTAAAACTTTGATATTGATATATGACTATGTTAGTCTTGAATATGATTCACCTATTTTTACCTGCTTAAAAAAAATTTAATAAATTGGACCATAAATTCATTTTTTTAAATAAACATTTAGCTTATCTTATTAACTATCTTTTTCATATCTATATTCAACCAAATGTATCCCAAATACTTTCTTATATATATATATATATATAAAGTGGCTCACCATGGAAGCTCAATTTTACACCATGGGTACATCCACTTGGGAAAATATCTTAGAATTGCTAGGCAAGTGTAGATGAACTTGGGAATCATTAATCACGATAAACAACTCACCAGCCTAATATTTCATTACATACAAGGGCTCCCAAGGAGCAAATGTCCCTGACCATATTTGAACCTGAGTGGGGAGTGCAACAACCAAATCTCCTAACAACCCGAGCTACGCCCAATGGACTATATATATATATTGTTAGATTTAAGTTCTTAGTTTTAGTTCTTTAGATTTTAAAACTTTAATTTTCTTATATAATATTTAAGATCTGTTTGTAATATTTTTAATTTTTTTATATAATAATAATTTAAATGTTTAATTTTTTAATTTTTTATTTAAACAGGTAGATTTCTTTACGATGACAAGTATTGTGTTTAATTTTTATATAAATATTAAATATTTAATTTTAAAGAAATTATGTAATAATTTGACATTATAAACAAATTATATTATCACTCGGTTAGTGGGAGTAGTTGGTGGTATTCACTAATGTGAGGTGGTTTAGTGGAGGTTGTTGGTGATCTTCACAAGGGAGAGGTAGACCAGTTCTGTGGATTGGATTGAATGAAAGAATTTCCAATGTGCGAGGCTACAATTCTAATTGTAGTTTGGTTTTATGAATAGACACTCGATGAATAGACTCTCAAGACTCAAATCCATGTGCAGGAGGCCTAGAAGTATAGGTAAAGGTGGATAGGAAACGATGGGCGAAGGACAAGAGCTAGACCCAAGCATAGACGTTGAAGTTCATCTGCATGTGAGTAGATGGAGTAGCAGTTCGCTCGCAAGGGGTTGAGGTCTGAGGAGTTAGGTTTGAGCCAAACTTTAGCCATTTGATATTCTTGATTTCTATTTTAAACAACTTAAAATGTCTTGCTTCAATGAAGCAAATGTGTTTTTGCAGCAAGTATAATAATTATGAGATTCAAGAAGTTGTTTTTTCTTCGAAAGTAAAATTTTAATTAAAAAAATTCTTTCGGATTTTGGAAAATGATTTGACTATTTTGTCATTTGAATGAAATTTAGAAAATATGTTATGTTTTTATCCTTTTTCTGTGAAATGGTTGAATTTAAAAAATTTGTTAGGTCTTTAGGGATAAAAATATTTGTTATTTTTATTT
Organism: Pseudotsuga menziesii; assembly: GCA_001517045.1. Classification (NCBI taxonomy): domain Eukaryota; kingdom Viridiplantae; phylum Streptophyta; class Pinopsida; order Pinales; family Pinaceae; genus Pseudotsuga; species Pseudotsuga menziesii. Next base: position 21,709 of record LPNX010650674.1, read on the forward strand.
AAGAAAATATATTTTTTATATTATTATATTAAATATCAATAAAAACATTTGTAAAAATGAGTTTAATATTTTCTCTATATTTAAAATCTTTTTATTTGTTTTTAGTGTGTTTTTACTATGGTTAGTCTTCATCCACGAAGTTAAACCTTATTTTTACAATAAGGAAAATGTGCTTTTAAAGGGAGGGGAGAATATTTCATATGGAGGTTCTTCTCCATCTCATCGCTTTGGCTTTCTGATCAGATTGATGCATGATTTCATTGTAAATAATACTTGTTTGCGGTGAGGACTAATTAAGGGGAAGTAGAGTTTAAATCTAGTTGATTCGGAGGGAGGTATATAAATTGTGTTTGGCATAAAGTTTTACTTATTGAGGGTTTGAGGGATCTGGGTGTCTGACTAAAGGGTATGTTGGGTGGAAATTTGTCCCCACATATTGTTTTCCATTGATATTGTTGCTACTATTGGTGTGGACCTACTACACTCTTGTATGCCTAGTGTTTTCCATGCTTCCATTTCCATTGCATGTGTTTCTGATTCTCTTTCCTTCCGGATACTTTCAATATTTATACATCTTTGGACTTAATCTGTCCAAATACTTCCCCCACAAACCATCGTCATATACTTATAAGCTTAGGCCCTCTTAACAATAGTCTTAAAAGTAAGATTCTCAATCTACCATGTTAGTAATATTAAGAAAACCACTTCTTATGGTAATCTTTATGTGAATCGATTTAGGTTGACATATAAGTTATCAGTATAAGTGGCTTATGGATTGTTGTTTATACTCTTGAAAGATTGCTAAATTATAATAATATAAATAAATAAATCGATTTAGGTTGACATATAAGTTATCAGTATAAGTGGCTTATGGATTGTTGTTTATACTCTTGAAAGATTGCTAAATTATAATAATATAAATAAATAAATTTAGATGAATCTTAAAAAAACTAGGTGTTTAATTAAATACATGAAATTTCATTTATGACAAGTTTTATATGTTTTTAATCAGGTGAATCCATGAATATATATTTCATTTTATATTGTTTATTAAGATATGTCAAGTAGTAAAGCTTATCAAAGAACTTGCAATTTTTTATTCTATTTAAAATTAAAGAAGTTACTTAATGAAGAGACCGAGGCAATTCCTCCAAAACACATCTCAAGTGAGACTTTTTTTTTCAAAGAGAGCTTGATATAATTATTTTGAGAGAAGATTTTTCAATGCTTTGGACATGTTTAAGCCGAAGAAGGATTTATAATTTTAAACTTGCGAATTAACATTTTGGAAGTTCTTGGCTTTCTAGTGATGTAATTCCTTATAGGCAATTCAAAATGAACGATAACATTAGAGATACCGAGTTTTCCAAGGCAATCAGTTGTCGCAATGTCTTCCTACCATTGCGTTGGAAGCAAGCGATTTTGCACACTGGAATTATTTTCGTGAGCAACTTGAGAAAAAAATTTAGCTGCTAGCTCGTATTGCCCACCTGAGTACACACTGGAATTATTTTCGTCAGCAACCTGATAAAAAAATTTAGTTGCTAGCTCGTATTGCCCACCTGAGTACACACTAGAATTATTCGTCAGCAACTGAGAATTTTTTTTGTTGCTAGCTCGTATTGCCCACCTGAGTTTGAGTTCATACAGAACCTTCCACCTTCATGGCCACTTCCTTGTCATCCTCCCATACCGTTGTTCTGTAATATTTTGCGTACAGTATTAACTGCAGGCTGCTCAGACAGGTTCCTAGCCCATTAGGAATCTGCACATTTTTAACTTGGCATAAGCTTATATCTTAACATAATATAATATATTAATTAACTTAAAAATAACAATAGAATCAAGCGCTCAGTGTTACACATAGTTACAGTGATAAAGATGTCAAAATGTATGCATGCATAGGCCAACCAGACTGTTCCATTGAGGAATGAAGCGAGAGAGAGGGGTAACGGCATATACTTCACGCTTTTGCTACTCACGACCTGACGCTGCCCACACAGCAATCAATAAATCAACAACCTAAAAGTTTCAGCGTTAGTTTTAAATGTCATTTGCCCCAAACAGCGCGTGAAATAAGTGAATTAATTTTCAAAAAACACTAATGCACAGCAGTCCGCAGGATTCGAACCAAGAGCTCTACGAAAATAGGACACTTAGTACATCATTGCATTGGCTAAGCAAACGACAAGGACGCCATCATGGCACTGTTTAGCAGTGTGCAGAGGGCGTCCAAGTGTCAAACTTGTCCTGCACAGACCGATAACTGATTAACGCGATCGATTTTAAACAGTATATGTGAGAAGACGGAGACTCGAAATACTTACCATGACGGCCAACGGAGCAGCATACATGCCGGTGCCGAACACCACGCAAAGAAATCCAACTATGAACGACCGCCTGTCGTGAGTGTGCGCTAACATGAGCGTGAGCACCACGAACAAGGCGAATAACAGAGCCACCAGAGCGATTATTTTCAACATTTTGGTCTGCAATTAGCGGATATCAATTGAAAGATTTATCAGAGCTTGTGGAGTAGTTTTTTTTTCAGTGTTTATGGTCTGAATTTGATTAAAAAAAGAAAACATGGTAAAATTTAAAGTTGAAACATTTAAATTGTGTTTTTAATTACATAATTAGATTGAGCATCAAATACTTATTATGCTCTATTATGCAATTTGTATGCACTCTTATTACGTAATTTGTATGACAATTAAGATATATAACTCTAAGATTTTAAAGATATATAATTAAGAATTTTTTTAAAGGATTTCCATAGTACTCATCTTATACAATTTTCTATCATAATATATATGAATCTAAAATTTTATGCAATTTCTATGACAATTAATATATATGACTCTCAGATTTCTAAAATTTTAAAGATATGTGGTTAAGATTTTTTTTTTAAATTTCGAACGGAAGCACAAATATACCCCCAAATGGAAAACCTAAAGTATTTTTATACTCCCAAGAAAATATACCGAAAATGGAAAAAACCTAAAATATTAAAAATACTCGCGAGAAAATACCGAAAGGGATTTACAGAGACGTGCTTACCCTGGCGTCTTTGCTGCAGTAAACGACGAACATCGTGACGTAAATGACCTCCAGAAAGACTCCAGTTCCGTTGATTGTCACCACCAGCAGACTGTTGGGGTGCACTATGGGAATGCCGTAGAACGCCCAGAGCATGCAGTTGAGCAGCGTTGCGATGTACGGGATGCCTGAGTACTCTCGTGTAGATTTCCATTTCCAAACATTGTAGAACGTCGGCCTTCAACAGACAGAATATTCAAACATTCTGTCAATACGAACTGACTAATCTTGAATCCGAAAAGAAATTGAATACAAACTGACTAATCTTGAATCCGAAAAGATATTATTTACCCGAAAACGAAAAATAAGAACGGAAATTCAAACATTCGGTACAAGCCAAACGAACAAAAAGCTTGAATCCAAAAAGATTGCATTATTTCACCGAAAAACAAAGAGTTTTGACAAAATCTTCACACTTTCTGTAAAATGCAAATGGACGAAAGCTTGAATCCAAAAATATTGAAATATTTCACCGAAATAGAAATTATTTACGCGCAAAAGTAAAATGATGAATTCAAAAAGATTGCATTATTTCACCGAAAAACAAAGAGTTTTGACAAAATCTTCACACGTTCTGTAAAATGTAAATGGACGAAAGCTTGAAGCCAAAAATATTGAAATATTTCACCGAAAAAGAAATTATTTAGACGTAAAAGTAAAATGATGACGGAAATTTCAAACATTTCGTCAATCCAAACTGACGAAAGCTTGAATTCAATAATATTGAATTAATTCACCAAAAAAAGAATTTTCTTACGCGAAAAACTAAAATGATGACGAAAAATCTAAAACGGATGAAGCTTGAATTTTAAAATATAGCTTTATTTCACCGAAAAACAAATTATTCACGCCAAAAGAGAGAATGATGACGAAACCTCGAACATTCTGTAAAATCCAAAACGGAAGAAGTTTACCTGAAAATATATACATATATATTACTGCAGCACCCATTTTTTTGGAATGAGAGAACTATTATTTACGCGAAATGAGTAAATGGAAAATTCTAACGCCGTAAACCTTCAACGGACAAAGCTTGATCCAAAATATTCTACTTTATTTAACTGGAAAATAATTTTTACTCAAAAAAGAGAATGTTGATTCCGTCAAATCCAAAAGGAGAAGCGTGAATCCAAAAATATTGCATTATTTCACCGGAAAAGAAAAGAAACAAGACGGAAACTTACGCCGGGGACAGGAAGAGACACAACGAAATGACGTTACCTGCAAGAGACTGTGGTTGTTAGGTACCTCCCCTCAAATTTAAATTCAAACAGTACACAAATGAATAATCACGATGGAAAGCCCAAACAAGATTCTTGGACGCGGTAAACAGAAATCGCAATATTCTTGACAGAAATCTCGAAAAGTAAACCCTAGTGTTAAAAAGAAAAAGAGAAAAATGCATGGATGGAGAACATCATGTTGCTCTTGTTATTCTTATTGTTATCATTATACCGATAATGCCGAACACGGTACGAATTGTAGCAGCTGTCACCGCCATTGCTACGGACTTTGCGGGCCGATCGAAGCACAAACGAACAACAAAATCCTAAACAAGAACCCTGGAGATGAAAAGGCACAGGCTTCAGAAGGAAAAAGACGGAAAATACAATATCTCCGTTACTGATCAGCACTGAGGGTTCCAGAGAGCAAAAGCTTGGGCATTTGGAGCTTTATAGTCAGTCAACCTTGGTTACAGACTTAGTTATGACTATAGTGTGATGCAGCGGGCTTAGCAGAGGCTAATTTGTCAGGGTGCCAAACTATCCATTTTTCTCCTCCGCCGCCTCCACTTTCTCAAACCAATGGGATTTCGTGGTTATTGGGACCACCTTCTACCACGTAAACACGAGATGCTGATTCTTCCGTGATAACAAGGTTGGAGACAGCTGTGGTGTGGCAACGTGGCAGGTCGAAACAAATCCACGGCCGAAGGACAACGTGGAGTTTCTTTTGAATTGCGTGCCGTGCACAGGCCGAAATAATAGCGGACGTGCCAACATTGATCTCGGGTGGCGGACTATTTATTTATTGTATGTCAGTTGACTTATAATGCTTGCATGGTATGATACGTCGAATTTATTGTTGGATGTGGTGTAATGGGCACGATTTCCGATTGGGTAATGAATGTTGTTTTGTTTCCCGATTTCAAGTTTGGATAACAGGGAATCATCGTACCTTTATTGATTCCCCCGTCTGCAAATTTGAACTTGACCGTAAGGTAGTCAAAGTGATAACAACTTATTATCTTTTCAGAAATAATTGCCCAGGCGTGGAAATTTGATGTATTTTTCATGTCCTTGAGTTTATGTTTTATACAATGTCAAATTGCTTTGCATTTTTATATAAGATGATTATTCTAAATACTATTTTCTATTTTCGTGAATGCAATATAAGATGATTATTCTAAACATCATCTTCCAGAATGGTAAGCACAGTACACACCAAGTTAGGCTTCCTGAGCACTAACATTAATAAGCATGATTTTGAGTATCCATCTTGTAAATTTTATGGCGCTATCTTAGGGCAGAGCATACTGGATTGGTATGGATTTGAGGTTCTGACACTTCCACTTGAATCTTAATCTCCTCTCGTGTGCCAAAGTTAGTTAAAGCTATTTTCATGGATTTGAGGTTCTGACACTATTCGAGTTGAGTCTCATGGATTTGAGGTTCTGACACTACTGGAGTTGAGTCTTAATCTCCTCCACAATTTATGATGGGTTATGGACAAAACCATAAGTCAATTTGATTGTTCTCATTTTCCCATATAAGTAGACATTGACTCTCTAACGTCAGGCCTGATTGAGTGTCTAATTTGTATTTATTTGAATGTCTTTTAATAATGGAGGTTTTATGAAGGTCTGGACATATAGTGTTTAGCTAGATGTATTAATCGGATTGTACTGAAAATTTATTTTTCATTTTGTAATTAGTTTTTTTTTTCATATAGTGTTTAGCTAGATGTATTAATCGGATTGTATCGAAAAAATATTTTTCATTTTGTAATTAGTCTTTTTTGTTTATTTATTTTAATGTTTTTATTAGTTGACAAGGATGATGTCATTTTCAAAATTTGTTGTCCACCCTTCTCTAGCTTGTTAATGTATGGTTCCTTCGACTAGTAATTAATTCTTTTGAATTCATTAATTGCTCTTCGATCTCACTATGTAACCTACATGATGTAGGAGTGTGTGGCAAGCTGCATAAGGGTATTTCAGAAGGACGCCAAATTCATGATGCTATTGGAGTTACATAAGAAGGAATGCAAGGACCTACATAAGAATGTTGTTAACACACATGGTATTTTGTGTTTCCTTCACCACTTGGATCATGATTTGCATTAAATAAATCTCACTGGAAATACCAATCAATGGTGTAGCTTCCATTTTTTTCGCATTTGGGAAAGGGAATCAGAAAAGGCTTCCGTCTCTCTCCTTTGTTATTCCTAATGGTGGTCGAAATTTTAAGAAGACTTATTTTGGATGCAAAGAGTAAAGTAACTTTCAAGGGTGTTCACATTAAGGACACTCTCTACCTCACTCGCCTATTATTTGTTGATTTGATATCCTAATATTCTACAATGACACCTAGAGAGACTTGATGAATCTAAATTATATCTTGCTCGCAAATGAAGAAACAACATGTATGAAAAATAATATTAACAAATAATCAATCTCTATTGTTGGATTAGAAGATGATGGTAGAAGTTTCTATTTGGGCTTTTTTCCATATCATGTAGTAAACTTTGTATATGGCTTGAAATACCTTGGATTTCATATAAAACCAAATTGTTACTTAAATTCAGTCTGGAGATGGCTTTTCAGAAAGTTGGAAAGTAGAATAAATATTTGGTGCAATAGATGGTTGTTGAGGAATGGAAGTCTGGTATTAGTAAAATTAGTACTTGAAGCCATTCTAATCTACTGGATGCCCCTTGCATGGATTCCTAAAGGGATAATTGAAACTATCCATAGATTGTGCAACATATTTCTTTGGCAAGTATGCAAGAATGAAAAAAAAATCAAGTGGATTAAGTGGAAAAAAATTGCCAAACCCAAATATCAGGGAGGTCGGGGACTAAAAAACCCTTCCTCTTTTCAAAGGTTGTAGCTGCAAAATGTGTTTGGTGACTAATTAATGCAAAAGGGATGTGACAAAATGTGGTAATAATGAAATACATATATACTAAAGAGGTGGAGGACTATATCAGAAGACCCATGAAAAATACACATAATGTGTCATCTTTCTGGAAAGACCTTATTCTTTCTTTTCTAGTCATAAATAAAGGCTTGGTATGGAAAATTGGAAATGGAACAAAAGTGTGTTTGGGGGTTGACCCTTGGGTTGGATGTGGAAACTCCTTTCTCTCTACCTGATCATATGGTGCATAGCATCATATTCAATGGCTACTTTATTCTTCACTAAATTAATTATATTAACATTAGTATATGAGGACAAGGATTGTTGTCAACACACTTCTTGGGTTTTAAGGGGGAGGATTCATAGATTTCTTAAACCATGGTGTCAAAGCTTCAATCAAGTCATACTCGAATTCTGGAAAATAGTGACATGCTAGTGTGAAATATTGTGCCCTTAGGTAGATATACTCCAAAGTCTAGCTACCTATCATTATGTACAACTGAAACCTTAGCACTAGAGTGGTGGTGGAAAGGTATTCAGAGTTTAAATTGTTCACCAAAAACAAAGTATTTCATGTGGTGCCTACTCAACAATAAATCTTTAACTTAGGACCGAAGGGAAAAAGATCCTTCCAAGGACCGGGTAGATTCCCTCTCTACTGTCAGAACAAGGAAACAAATCTACACCTTATTATGAACTATTCCTATACTCTAGAAGTTCGGAAGGAAATAATCAAACACATAAGCATACAAATTCTTTGGAAGGGACAAACAATAAAAGAAGGAATGAGGAAATGGAATTACAATAACAAGGTACATGATCACAAATAGTTGCCCCTTCTCCTAACTTGGGGTGTTTGGCTTGCTAGAAAAAAATACTTATTTGAAGAAACGGTCATTATACTATCTCATTATGCTTTACAAAGCTTAAATATCCTTACCTTTTATACTCGGAAGAAACAAGAGAAAGTATTAATACAAATGAGACCAAAATATATTGATAAGTCAAAACCATGGGTTTTTTTCCATGGAGCAGCATAGGGAGATCCAAGCATTGGTGCAACATAAGGTATACTTTGGGCCCTCACAAGAAGATGAGAGATCTTTTAGATACAATTGTTTTTTTGCAAAACATGAATCCATTGTAGGATTTAGAAATACATATGTATTCTTAGCTCTAGGAATGGACAAGCTCGAGGAAACCGACTAGGATTCCATGAAGGATAGGAGAGAAAAATGTATACACGATTTTGATCTCCAAAGCGTGCATGTGTTTTATAAAGCAAAAACAAGTACAAATTTTTGTAACACTATTTTTATCCCCAAAATTGACCCATGGCCCCATTCATCACATTCTTCTTATTTCATTTTGACTGACGACAAGGGTGAAACATGGGCATGATTTTGGCATATAAAAGCATCTTCAACTAATTTTGTCTCCCCCACAGGTAAATCTTGTGCCCTCTTTCTATTTTCATTCAATTTTATTCTAAAAAACATTAAAAACCCCTACAATGAATTATAAAATATCATGAAATAAACAAACAAAGTCACAAACCAACAAAACAATTCTGCATTCAAAGAAAATATTGTTTATTTGAACCAACAAAACAATTTTCCACTTTCAAAGGAAATGTTGTTTATTTGTGAGAGGATTTGGTGTGTGTGTGGGAGAATAAACATGACCCCATTTTGTTTATTTAGGTATTGTTAACATGGAAAAAATGCCCCTAATGTTTCTTGTAGTGGCTTGATGTATAAACTCCCCAATTTGTCCTTTTGTACTTGAAAACTTTCATTGGCAGGTTGAGTGCAAAAGCTCTAATTTTTTACAAAAGAGACAATGGAATCCTAGGTATCCTCTTTATGACTCTCATGCACCTATCCGATCATTTATTGGAAGTATCTACATAGTTCATAGACTTTCAAACTCTATTTCACTATAATAGTACGCAAATTCCCATAGTTTGAGGTGGGATATTAGGGTATATTTTCCCATATCAATGTTTTTCATTATGCAAATTGAACTACATGTAGATTTTCAAAATATGTACTTGAACCTTTGTATTTCTTTTCATGCTAGAAACTTTAAAAAAATTGGTTTTCTAGAAGATGAAAAACTCTCATTTCCCCAACTTTTCTTTGCACTAAGATATCTAATGTTATAGTTGCACCAAGTTCCATTTTTTGTATTGTGTTAAATATTATTGGTGATGGACCTCCTATGTTTAGGACAAGTAATTTTGGAATTAGTTGGATAGGAAAAAAATTGCACTATGTTAACACCAACATGTAACTAAGAGGGACCACATAGAAGACACAATAACTAAAAGAGTGTACTTGGTTATCAATAATCCCTTACATAGAGTGGTGGTAACTCAACCAACATAACATACTCAAAGAAAAATGAGTATCCAAGGTGGTTTGGGACCACTTTCAACAAGACAATAATCATCTTGATTGTGTATTTTATAATGTAACTTAATTGTAAAACACATGCATTTTATAATCTCTTCCAGGCTTACCTTCCTTACCATGTATCAATGTTATTAACTCAAAACATTTTCCCACAAAGCTACAAGCATATAAAGACCTTCAAGGTTAGAGTAACAAGGCTTCTCTTGCAATAGTAATAATAATTCTTCATATTTTTTGAACATCTTAGTGTGTAGGCATGTTTGTTCATGATGAATTTAACAAAAAATTAACATGACAATTTTTTTTATGTTGATTATCTATTGTAATTATTAAATTCTAAATTCTAAATTGTAAATACTCATGTCATTATTTGTAACACTTGTACATTTTTTCATTTCTAAGAGATGTCATTATACAATGTATATATTTGTATGTATAATGTTTTTTTGTATTTATGATTGTAGTGACTAGCATGGATCTTGATGCAAAGATACTGAGAGATATATAAATACTCAGATAGATTGTAGGGATGTGGAGGGGTGTAGACCAACTCCATCACTCCCTTGTAGAGTCAATAAATGGAATTATAAATATCATTACCTAATCAAATGGTTCCCTATGCAACATTGCATCGTATAAAGAACGAAAAAGGAAACAATATGTGGATGGATTGACTTACAATGACATCAAAAAACTAAATATCACCAAAGAGCATATATTTTCCATGTTTAGAGAGACCCAAATAAGGGAAATTCCCCAAAAAAATAGAACCCACATCTCAATTGATTGGTTCATATATCCACCATTTCGAGAGAATTGGATGGGTCGATGGTATATGGTTTTCAATGTGCCACCTCATAACAACAAGGAAATTCCCTTATTTTTCCATAGAAATATGTATGTCCAGTTCATGTTGGGAAAAAATATAAATTATTTTGACATGTTGGGGTTCCAAGGAATCGGTCAGGGGATGCCTCAAAACCGTCTCAATTTTATGCATGGAGATGCCAATTGCCAAATACCTCCACCTTGCAGGAAGTTGCCTAGGCCATATGTCTCTCCTGCACATGATATGATATCCTAGACACAAGAGGTATTTTTGAGTGTAGCATAGGTGGTTGTTTACCATAACACTATCATTTATCATATGGGCTGGGTAGGTCCATTTCTACCTGTTGGTGTGCAACTATCACCTCCTCGTGGTGCAGGACCATCTAGTAATGGGAGTGGATTGACACATCTGGAGATCGCTACTGAGCCTCATGCATGCACCATCAAATGTTTCCTTTTCCATGTTATTTAGACAAGTAAGTGTATGGTTAATAATAATCTTGTCCAAACTATTTTTTCCTTACTGTGCACATATATAGATTATTGATTTTAAATTTTTTTAAACTTGTAGATGCTAGATGACACTACAATGGGGTAAAGCATTGGCAATAGCAGTGGAGATAATAGTGTACCATGATCTACAACTGCTTTTGGTGTTCCAAGTGTTGTTGTATCTTTGGTGGAAACAACTGACATAGAGGTAACTACTTCAACATGTCAGTTTGTTAACACATGTTAGATCATTAATGCTAAATGATTCAATATTTACAGTTTTTAAACTTTCAACCACTATATAATCAATAGCCTAAGAAAAACATTGATTCTTGTGATACCCCAAATGTTAAATTTCTAGGTTTTTGAGTGGGGTAAGTATCTTCTTTTAAAAGTAATCACGTTAAAACTTGTTTCTCCTTACTGTACACATGTATATTTTACTAACACTTATAATTTTTAAACTTGTATATTTTAGATTCCTCTATAGAGGGGAAAGACATTGGCATCGGTAAAGCCCCCTCTAGTGGAGAGACCATTCACACTGAGGTAACAATTCCAAATGTATGTTAGTTCACTTTTTCATGCATGTCTAATTGCGTCAACACTCAGTGACTTTTTAAAATTGCATATGATAGATGCCTCTATATAGGGGCAAGGATTTGGCAGTGAAGCCCCACTTGGTGGAGAGATAACTCACACTAAGGTAACTATTTATACATGTTAGTTTTTTAATACATCTTATTTCATTAATTCACACGTGCAACAACACTCTGTGATTGTAGGCATCAACCAAAATCCAAGCACCACCAATTTTATTTGCTTCTCACTATAGTCCAAATGTTGCTAAGGGTTGTGTATTTATCAAAAAACCCTATTCCAAAAAGAGGGTGGGTGTCCATGATCATGGACCTACTGATTCCATGGTAGTGGATAACCTATGATGATGGTTGTTGATTAGATTTCAATTCCATGAAGTATTTGTTTTTCTTAATGTTTATTTTGCATGTTTACAACATCATGATGGATAGTCCTCCATTCCAGGCCTCACCGGGGTCATTGATGTAATAGTAATTGTTGCATCAATGATGGGAAGAAGTCACACAAAGGCATCTATTTCAATATGTGTACATAGTTTATTCACATTAGGTTGTCTATCCATGCATGTCTAACTATTTCAGCATTTGGTGACTGTGGCCATTGGAAAAACCAGTTCATGGCCCCTCCAGGGTAGTTGGGGATGTGACCAAGCTTTATGTTCAACCTATGGCTCCGTTCGATACACAAGAAACCCATTCTCCTATCCTTGAGTCTATTTTTTTTGTGACATGTTCATTCATTACAATGTGTTTTAATACTTTTACATGCACATGTTGATAATTATTGAAATAATAGAGATATGATATTTTATTTGTAGAGCAAAATTGCATAGAGTATTTCGACTAGGAGGACACCACGAATATTGATACCTTGGATGGATTTAGTGAGTGTGTTTTATAAGTAATTGAGTCGTTATTTAATTTTTTAAGTTTCTTGGTGCTAATGTATTAGTGCATTTAGATGAGAAATAACTTTGATATTTGATTTGCATACTCCAAAGATACATACTAGTCCTAGACAGAGGCATGTCACATCAAAGTAAAAAAAAAACAAGAGGAAGATCGAGTTTTGGTGTATAGTCCAGGGAAGGTGTAATTTGGGATAAACATGTAACATAATTGTACTTTTTGATACATGTACATTGACAAGCCATTTAATGGGTGTCTACTTTGTCATAAATTTTATTATAAACATGTATTATTGAATTATATCTTGGTTGATATAAATTATTTCACATTTTCTCTTGACATCTTCGCAAAATTATTCAATGTCATCATACATGTGTGGCCAATAATGTTTCTATATGATTAGTTTCCATTGTTTGATAGCTTGGATGATTGCATAGAGGTCAATTATATATTGAGTAATTCTTAATGGCATGTGAAGGATTGGAAATATTAATATGAAATAGGACTTTGTGTTGTAGAAGACAAATATGAGTTCATACACGAGGCATTGTTCTAAATTTGTTGTTGCATAAATAATATTGGATCGTTATCTTCTTAAAAAGTTTGTGAAAGAGAGCATGAAGTGGGTATGCGACATGAGATAAGTCCAAGATAAATTATTTGTGTAATGTGTTCACTGGCCAATAAATCTTCATAAATTTGTGAAGTTCACCCATAAATCTTTATAAATCTACTTTAATAAAAGTTGGCCCACCCTAATAAATCTTAATAAATCTACTTTAAGAGGTTGGCCCACCCTATTGTTCTACCTCTATACTATGATAACTTGTGAAGAAGAAATGTTATTCAAAAAGTAAGTAGGGCATATCATAGCATTGGAAGTTATAAAACAAGTCATGAGATCGTTACTACACTGAACAGGTGGTCTCTATGGCCCAAATGAGTGAGACGTGTCATTTTTGTAACGTTGACATGACATAAGTCAGCTCTAAAAAATAAATATAAAGCTAAGCACATATTCGTTCCAAGTTTTAAAAAATAAATATAAAATAAGTTTAAAACTAAGAACAAGTGGGTTCAAAGTTTAAGAAAATAAAATAAAATGAATATAAGACCAAGTTTAAACTAACCAATTTCAAACTAGAAATTGTATATCAACTCCACACTTCGACAAAATTAAAAACCTAACACAATTTTATGTGGAATCGAAAGATAAAAAAAAAACTATATTAACTTATGGTTTTAAATGTGGATCTACATTTATTTTAAGATGGTATTTTAATGTAATTTCTAACGAGTTTGAAATACAAGTCAAAATAAATATGCAATTTTCAAAAATAGTGAATAAACATCTGATTTTGTGCCGAAGAGGCGTTTTCTATAGCCCAAATGAATGATGTAACATTGACGGGGTACATGAGGCTCTAATATATATATATATATATATATATATATATATATAAGCGCGTAAAAAATGAATATAAAACCAAGTTTAAACTAATCAATTTCAATCTAGAAATTATCTATCAACTTCACACTCTGGCAAAATAAAAAACCCGACATAATTTTACGTGGGATCAAAACATAAACAAAACTAAATTAACTTATTGTTTTAAATGTGGATGTATCTTTACTTTAAGATGACATTTTAATGTAATTTGTAATGAGTTTGAAATACGTCCAAAATAAATATACAATTTTCTCATAAAAATAGTGAGTTTTAAATATTTGGTTTAAATAATTAAATTTTGAAATATTTAAGATAAGTTACTGAATAAGAAATCCAATAATATATTCTTAAATATTTAAAAATACACAAAACATAATACATACTCATTACTTTAATATATTTGTTAAATTTTCAGTATTTCAAACCTTTTATGTTGGTTATCTATATTGAATTAATCTATGTAATATGTAAAATGTTACGTTAATGTTGATACACTTTTATAGAAAATTATCTTTAAAATTTTGTGTTATATTAGCACCAACATAGATCCATCTTAACTATGGATCCAGCGATCATGAGAGATATCAAATCCCTTGAGGCTATCACTTTGGTTTACAAATGAAGGGATTTGATCCCTCTCGGGGCTTAGTAAAGCTAGAGTTCGAACGAATATATCCTGGTGGTAATATCAATCCATATCTAGATAACTTGTAAATGTTTGAGATAATTAATCAAAATTTTCTACTGTGCATTTCTTAAGCTATGGTACATGGCATTTCAACATTTATGAAAACTTGATTCAATGATTCTATCAAAAATGCCAATTTGGATCTAACTATTTTGGGCATGCTTCATCTCAATGTTGCAAGTGTGTCATGAAAAGCTAGTAGGTGTATTTTATGAAAAGCTTGGCATAGATATTTGATAAAAGTACATAGGCTGTAAACTCACATTGTTCCAATTTAGATATGTGTTTTGAATCACAATTACCTAGTTCCATATTTCCATATATTTTGCATGATCCTACTACCCCATGCATTATTAAGGTTCCCTATATATCTCGGTTAGGGCCCAATTTATAGTTTTTATAATTTACACCATAAGGAAAAGGTCCTTTAGCAGACGGTTATAGTGGATGGTCCTCTAAAGAGAACCCAAACATCCATTTATAGTGGACGTCACTAGCAGAAGCGAGTGGGTGGAGGTTTTAGTGGATGTTTTTTTATCGGTACATTTATACAATAAGAACGCATCGTTGCATATCAAGACCAAATGCACAGGTGCTAAAAATAAAATCATCTAGCATTGTGACTAAAGACACATTCTAATGAAAAAAAACATTTACAACCAGTGCATTTATATTACAATGGCACACTGAGGCTCCACAAACTTGAAAGCATTGAAATAGGGTAAACAGAGAGTTGACACCACTAGAATATTATAAAAAAATTCCATCACTGATGTGATATATCTAACCTACTGCACCGGGTCGATAAAGACAACACCTCACCGTATAAGGGTTAAAGCTTCCCAAATTAAAAAAAAACACAATTCTATTTGGTTCAACTTTATTGTTTGTAGCGTGTTACATAAAACAATTCACACTGGTGCATTATGGTATGGGAACATCGCATCAAGGTTAAAACAATGAAAATTAAATAAACATGACTACAGTTTCTATTTCAAATTTCTATTTGTGGTGCATTTTGTTAATTTTTGAGCTTGAATATGAAGATATTTGAACATTAAAAACTTTAATTCCAGAATTACTGAATACCAAAATCAATAGAATATTCAATCACATAATTCATTCATCCACAGTAAAAGATGTACCTTGGGAAAACCCTCAAAATAATAAGGATGAAAAACCCAACAATTCTTCAGAGTATAATTATGATATATTAGAGAGAAAGGATTTTACACAATAGCATATTGTCTTTGGCACCCCAGGTGATAGATAAGAGACAACACTAATGCAATAGAGAGTATAAATCAATTGTATGAACTTTGCATGTGCCCAACACATTAATAACAAGCCATAATCACTGCCATGCAAATAATAGAGAACAATTGCATGAGAATTGTGCACTACATACGCTACAACTACGAATTTCCTTCATGAGTAATAATTCATGTGCATTGGAATATCCATCATGCATAACATATGTGTCATGCCATTCATCTTTGACATTAACTTATGCTTAACTAACTCTGGAGTGAACTCATCATCTAACTAGATGTATGATCACTTATTTAGGATGCTAACTTAAGTGTCACCTGATGAGAATATAGTTGTCATTGATGTCAAAGGTGTTCATGAAAGACAAAGGAATAACTAGTAGATATAGTAACAATATAAGTTCAGCAAATGACAAAGGAAAATCAGTAACATGGTTGATGACAAGGCAAAATGAGTAACATGGTTGATGAGAAGAAACAAAGATTGATTGACCAATTCTCTGATCATTCAACATGAAAGAGAGAGCATGAATTAATCAATTAGATCATTAAGGTTTCATGAATGGAATATGTTTCAGAATAACCTTTTTGCAGGTTTATCAACGATCGATCACTGTAAGGATCGATAATAAATGAGACTTAAGTCTGTGCAGGCTTAGATGGTTTAGATCGTGGTAGGGGAAAATCCACGGTTGAAAGTTGATTTCTTAGGTTGGAGTTACATCTGAGATAACCCAACATTGCCTAAGTTAAGTCATCCTCACGATTGTAAATCATGTGGTGGAGATCTGAAGGTTCTAGATATCTACGACTAATATGGATTTTGTTGATTTAATAGCGAGGAGGATAATAAGGGAGTTGGACCGTGAAATCAGAAACTAATCGCCAAAAAGGAGATCGAGATCAACAAATGAGGTTGATCATAGAATCATATCAACGGTTGTCAACGATTTCATTGGGAGAACTAGCGCAGACAAATAAAATTATGATGTGCACAAAATTTCCTTAAAGTCCACTTTATGATATTTGGAATCCACCGTCGATCTAGACCAGACGACCCTCATGGATTTCACAGGTTCGACTAGCATGTGATTTAACTATTTAGATGGGAGATAAATTTCATTAAGAAATGATTGACAACATGGACGGTCCATATCAGTCGAGAGAAATGTGGAAGAAAATTTTGAGAAGATCGACGGTGGTGAATGATTTCCACACAAAGAAAAGGCAAGATCCACAAACCCGCATTTGATCATAGATCAACGGTCAGGATTGAATCTGCAGGGAAATATACAGTGGTGAATGATTTCTGCTCAAATAAAAGTGAGGATCCACAATCCACATTAGTTCATAGATCAACGGATAGAGGAGAAATCACAAAGAAATCAACGGTTCATAAGAAAAGCGGAAGGTGGAAAGCAAAAGATGAGAAATTTAGGTCTAGAGTAATATGGGTTTATGCGACCTGAAGTCTAGAAGGAAAAAAGCGGAAGGTGGAGAATCATGAAAAGAATGTGGGAAATGTCACAGTTCCGCATTCTGCATCTCATGATCCAGGATATTGACGACTAGAAAGACATCCATAAAAGATCGACGGAGTGAAAACATTAGTGCGGAAAGCGGAAGAAAGGGAATTGCAAAAGAAACGTTTTAGTTTTTGAGAACCTGCATTCCACATCCTACGATCTGGAAGATCGACGGTCTGGAGACATCCGTAAAATATCAACGGTGTGGAAAAATTGGTTCGGAAAGTGGAAATCGGGAAATGATATTTGGAAAAGTCACATATTCGATATCTAATTTCCACCTCAGATCGACGGTCACGAAAATATTGAAGGAGATCAACAGTGCAGAATGGTTAAGGCGGAGATCTAGGTGCAGAAAGACACTTTAAGAAATGTCATAGTTAGGTGATTCGCAGTTTGGAAGATCAACAGTCACGAAGAGCTTGAAGGACATCAACGGTGTGGAATGGTTGAGGCAGAAAGCTAAGTGCGGAAATACATTTTGATAAATGTCACAGTTTGGCATTCTACATACCACATCCTATCTTTGATCTACGGTCAAGAAGAAGCCCGATATAAAATCAATGGCTCAGGATGGTTGCAGAGATGGAGAATGTGGAAGGTCACAATTGGAAGATTAAACAGTAAATCGATTAACAGGAAATTGTTTTAGTTGTTTTGAAGAATCACAATGGAGGTAGATGACTCTACGGCTTAGTGTTAGAATGAAGAATTAAGCTCTCATGAAGAAGTACGATCGAATAATGAAAGGGAGCAATGGTTAAGAGATGCGTCTGCAGGAAGTCTGAAGGTATTTATTAACAAAATAATTGAAGGAAAGAAATTGTCTCTTTGATTGCAAATGATCGAGTCCAAGAAGTAAATAGCAGATTGATAAAAATCAGTACAGAGTGGTAGGGTGGTACTAGAGCAGGAAACAGACCTGGATGGGTTTGTATCCTCCTTCCAATGGTAGCTAGTAAATAGGGTGTCATAGAATCCTTTTAGTAGTAGCTGATATACCAGGGGGTTGTAGCCTCCTTCCAGTGGTATCTAGTAAATAGGGTGTCATAGCATCCTTTGAGTAGCAGCTGATAAACCAAGGGGTCATATCCTCCTTCCAGTAGTTGTTGGTAAATAGGGTGCAATACCATCTTTTTCTGTAGAAGCAGGAAAAACTATTTGTAAATAACAATTTTGCAGTAATAGGAAGTATTGGTGGTTTACCCAATTGGGCTTCCATGATAAATTTGTGTTCTGTTTGTTCTTGTTGATAATGTGTTTTAATAAGTAAATTATAAAAGTGGTTTTAAATTGAGAAAATTTACAATACTGATTCACCCCCCCTCTCATTATTGTCAAGTATTTCAACAATTGGTATCAGACCGGGGTCCTTCACCATAGTTTAACCACTGGAAGGTAGATCCTATTTAAAACCACTATAGATCGACAAGAAGGTTTAGACACCAACATACCTCGATTGTTCACAGGAGAAAATTATGCTTACTGGAGTGTGAGAATGAAGTGTCATATGATGTCCCTTTTATGGAAGGTTTGGGATGCAAATGTAAAGGAATATAAAATAGATGACCATGCACCTATAGACAGTATGGAACTAGGACAATATGAAGGTAATTCCAAAGCCCTATGTAAAAATAATAGATCAATGCTATGTGCAATCTAAAAAGAAGCACAGGAAATAGATCTTGCTACTAAGAATTCTCACAAGCATACACAGGAAAAATAGAGAGAAGAAAAGAGACTGAATCACATGAATGAAGAGATGAATATTGGTGTGTATCATTCCATTGAATAATTATGAATAATAGTGTACATAAATAGTGCATCCCTCATAGTAAAATCAAATTGTATGGAAACAACTCATAAAGCTCAAAAAGGCTGACTTACCAAAATATAGCAAACCCCCATAGGTGGCTAAAGCACTTACCAAATCTATCAAGGACCTCACGAGTTGGAAAAAGCATGACTGAGTTGTCAAGGAGATGGAAAAAACATGTTAATCCTAGAAAATGGAGAAAAAATAATTGAGGATGGGTTGGAAACAAAAGCTCCCAGTTTCCTAGTTGACTATCTTTTATCTTATCCATAGAAAAGCAGGAAAAGCAGAAAAAGTAGAATAAAGTAGAATCTGTTGTAAAGTCCTGTATACTAATTCTAGATGGTCAAAAGGTGGTCAAGATCAACCCAGAATTGGAAATAAATCATTCCTAGGATATAGATGGCATGTATTGACTTTAAGGTGCAAGTGGATGCCAACTAATTAAGCTAGTGGGTGAATAATTAATCAAATAATGATTAATTATTTTATCCTAAGTTGTGAGTGGGTTTAATATATTCCAACACCCCCCTATAATTCTGAATTTATTATGGTATGACAAAAAATATGGATGCATATAGGGCCCAGCAACAAGGCTATGGTCACCCTTTAACAATTATTATGTCCAGAAAAGTGAGGAAAGAGGCAAAACCACATGGGGAAAATCCTCCCTCAAGATAGGACAAGGCACAGAATTTGAAATGTGTCTTTAAAATATCTTCATCTTCACTTTAATGAGCTGACTGAACTACTTCTGGATGAAGGACTTGTTGAAGAAATCATGAACTCCATGATCATGCGCTGGAGTGTAGAACCTGGAAGAAGGAAGATGAGAGACTCCTTGTATCTCATCAGCTGATGAAGTAGAAGCATTATCTGAATGCTTCTTTCTTCTCATAAAATCTGATCTACAAACATAATATGAAATGGAAAAGAGATCTATGCATACTCCTTCCCAAAGAGTACAAAAAATAAGGCAATTTATTTCACACCCAATTCCCTGAATAGCTGCAAAATTGTGATGTGAATCACATGTCAATCTTCCAATATGATGTAGCACGTGTATAGATCTGATATGAGGCTGATAAAACTCTGATATATCAGAAATAGTAGAATATGTAACAGCAAGGACAAAGGCTTCAATGGCTCCATGAGGATATAGGGCTAGACTAGGAAAATTATGAGCAACTGGGGAAAACTGATAGGTGTCAAAATCTGAATGATGGATGGGCATAAGATCTGAACCATAAGTGTTTAGAACAGTTCCAAACATGTTTAATATCAGACCATATATGACTAAGGTCATGAATAACCAGCCACTGAAATTTAGGAAAGACTTCAAATCATGTAAGATAAATATCACTGCATAAGAGACCAATGAGGAATCAACTAGTGAACTAGGGATTTGTAGAGTCTTAGGATTATTCAAAGCTATGGTAGATGGTATGGATGGTGTTATGATATGTGTATAAACCTGAAAATATGCTTCTAAATCAGAATCCAAAGGATCACATATAAGCATATCAATAGACTCATGGAAATACACTGGTAATGAATCCTTTGTATGAAAGGAGGAAATAATGAGATGTTCAAAATCTTCAAGAAGGCTCTGAGTATTGATGCCAAGAAAAAAGGAGGATATGATGAAGCACATGAGATCAAGTAAGGTAAGTGGTATGACACAAATAAGGCTTGATGTGGCTAAGCAAACATCCTGGAAGTCACTGGGTTGCGCACCATCAATGAGAGAGGCATGCACAAGGTATGAAGAATATGGCACATAGATCTCAAAATCTAAGATAGGATATTTAGAGAACAATGAATGGGTTATAGGATCATAATCAATATCAGAAGCAGCTCCATATGTTACTTCTTTTTCATCAATAGTATCACAAGAAGAAAAATCACCTTCAAGAGACACAGAAAAAGATGACTCTTCAATATTTGCTTCTTCATTGAAGGAGGAAGCATTCGAATCAATGAGGGCAGCAGCAACATGAACTACATGATAAAATTATTCATCATGATCAACTTCATCAGAGAATGTAGAGGCCATTAAATCTTGAGAGAGAGAACAAGAGGAGATGCTAGGTTCACTCCATGCTTCATCTTCAATTTCCTGCAAACCAAAAGCTTTGTCCAAAATTTTCCAAAGCTCAAATGGAAGTTTAGTAGAATCTATGAGATTATATATATTTGGATACATTCCCAAACACATAATTCCATAAGCTCTATCACAATTATTTATCCAATCAATATTCTCTTCATAAGACTCAGGTTCACTCAATGCACCAATGGAGATATCAAAGAGACATTGCCTCTTCAAGTAGGCACTCATCTTTGGCTTCCAATCAGCATAGTTGAAAGGATATAGTAGAGGAAATTTTGAATCCATATTGAAGTTGTTTATATGCTCTAAGAGATTCTCTCTGCAACTTGCAAAACAAACTAGGAGAAAATCTTGTAAGCTAGACAAGCTCTTCTTCAGAGAGGGATAGGAGACTGGATGCGCTCCTCAATGCTGTAGAACTTGATCAAAATGCTGCTTTGATACCATGTAGAAATAATAGATCAATTATATGTGCAATTATTCTAAAAATAAGCACAAGAAATAGATCTTGCTACTAAGAATTCTCACAAGCATACACAGGAAAAATAGAGAGAAGAAAAGAGACTGAATCACATGAATGAAGAGATGAATATTGGTTTGTATCCTTCCATTGAATAATTATGAATAATAGTGTACATAAATAGTACATCCCTCATAGGAAAATCAAATTGTATGGAAACAACTCATACAGCTCAAAAAGGCTGACTTACCAAAATATAGCAAACCCCCATAGGTGGCTAAAGCACTTACCAAATCTATCAAGGACCTCACGAGTTGGAAAAAGCATGAGTGAGTTGTCAAGGAGATGGAAAAAAAATGCTAATCCTAGAAAATGGAGAAAAACTAATGGAGGATGGGTTGGAAACAAAAGCTCCCAGTTTCCTAGTTGACTAGCTTTTATCTTATCCATAGAAAAGCAGGAAAAGCAGAAAAAGCAGAATAAAGCAGAATCTCCTGTAAATTCCTGTATACTAATTTTCGATGGTCAAAAGGTGTTCAAGATCAACCCAGAATTGGAAATAAATCATTCCTAGGATATAGATGGCATGTATTGACTTTAAGGTGTAAGTGGATGCCAACTAATTAAGCTAGTGGGTGAATAATTAATCAAATAATGATTAATTATTTTATCCTCAGTTGTGAGTGGGTTTAATATATTCCAACACCCTAAATGCAATCCTGAGTGGGTTGACAAACTCTGTATTTACAAAATTTATGCGGTGCAAGATTTCCAAACAAGCATGGGATAAGTTAAAATTTATCTATGAAGGAGCATCTAAATTCAAGGAATCAAAGCTTCAGACATATAACAGGCAGTTTAAGAGACTTAAAATGAAAGAAGAAGAAAATATTGGGGAATATCTTCTAAGAGTATATGAGGTTGTCAATGTTATTAGAGGTCTTGGAGGAAAATTAAAAGAGAGATAAGTTGTGAGAAAGGTACTAAGAACGTTTCCAATGTAATATGACTCAAAAGTATCCACCCTAGAAGAACGAGATGACCTTGATGATATGACAGTAAATGAACTACATGGGATCTTCACTGCATATGAGATGAGGACGAGACATAATGAACCCTCAAGAAAAGAGGAAGCATTTAAAGAACTATCCAAGAACCCATTAGAGGACCTAGATAAAGAAGAAGCTCATTTCATCAGTAAACTTGAGAAAGGTACTAGGAAATACAAAGGGAATCTACCATTGAAATGTTTTAACTATGGAAGAATTGGACATTTTTCCAATAAGTGTCCTTACCCAAAACAAGAGGAGAGTGACCATGAAGAATATTGTTGTCATAAGGATAGGATCATGGGTAAGAAGAATTTTAAGAAAAAGAAGAAGAACTTCTATTCCAAAGAAGATAGCGACGATGAAAGTGAAGATGTAGAAATCTTATTTATAGGAACAACAAATTCATATGAGGAATCAGAAGTGGACATAGAAGCTCAATACATGGCTGATGTTGATGAAATTGAAAAGTGTAGGAAAAAAAATTGAAAGTTTTGAAAGAGAAACTGTCAAAGTACCAAGAAGAAACAAATCAAATTATCATGGACTTGAAGAACCAACTTCAAGAGGCCAAGAAGACCGAAGAGGATCTAGTAGTTCTCCTCAAGGAGAGAATCCAAGATTCTGAAAAACTTGAAAAAGTGATTATTCAACTTAGAAAAGGGGTTGATGAAAAATGTATCAAGTCAAAGTTTGAGAACAACTCAAGGATCTTAGATGATATCTTAAGTAGCCAAATATCATCAAATAATAAAACTGGTCTAGGATATGACAAAGAAAAGGAGCCAAAATATTCCTCTGTCTGAAACCAAGGTGGAAATGAAAGAAGCTATGATGCACTAAAGATTCATGTTAAAAGGGAAGAAAGAAAGAAATATGTTTCATCCTTCCATGACAAAGACATAACTAATGAGATGTCTACGAGACCAATGCCAAATAGATATCAATAGATATTTTTGGGTTATTGTTACTCTTGTAATAATTTTGGTCATAAAGCCCTGAAATATAGAGTTTATGGAAAGGTTTATGAATATAAGAAGGATACATCTAGTAAACCAAAAGGAATAAATCATAACTGGTTTGGACCTCTTCAAATATATGACTTAGAGTGTTACAAATGTAATAACTTTGGACATATGGCTAGAGAATGTAAACTAAGGAAGAGTGTTTACTAGAAGCTCAGAAACAGTGGAAGAAGATGGAAATTGTGAAGCAAGAAGATCAAATATTCCTCAAACATAAAGGTAAATTCTATGGATACTGTCATTGTTGTCATAAGTTTGGTCAAAAGGCTACTAATTGCAAAAGCAAGGGAACAAATCAAAGTTTGAGAAGGAAACAAGACACTAACAGAGAAGATGATAAATGATAAGTAAGCAAGATATATCATGGGAAGATATGGAAGAAAAAGTCAGATTATGAGAACTCAAAAGAAACACAAGTTTCAAACATCAGTGAAGTCTCCAAAAATGATGATGAGCATAATAATGCCATAAATAAGGATGGCATCCATTATGAGGAAAAGCAAGATGGAGATGTAAAAAAAATACACCGATAAATATGAAGTTGATGAAGAAGGATAAAGTGATGATTGTGGGATTCTTTTCTAAATATCTCTCATGATTTAAAGAGAGCCACGAGAATAAAATTCAGAGGAATCATATATTCAGGGGGAATTAAAGTCATAAAATTCCAATTGGTATCAAAAAATTCAATTGGTATCTAATGTTGAAGTATGTTGAAAGCTATATTCATCAAAGACAATAGATGATCAAGGTTAAATGATAATATTGGTGTATGGTTGACATAGAGAAAGTGTAAGACCTATGAAGTAACATGAGAACAACAAAATGTGTGATTCATGAAGACCATGATGTCTGCAATAAAAAAGAATATAAATATTTTATGTTCACTTAGAATTTGAAGTCATGACACATAAAAATTGTTGAAAGTGGAAGAAAAATCAAGTGTGATCTGAAAAATAAAAAATTCAGTCAATTGAAAAGTGCCAGGATGAGTAAAAATAACAGTGAAGATTGTGAAGGAACAATGGGTATTTTAAAATATATTTATCAGTGTAAGGAAGTTCTTTCTAAATTTGTCTCTCAAAATTGTAGCGAATCCTGTTGTTATCTCAGACCAAGGATTATGTGAAGACCTCTTAAGAAGAGCGAGTTACATAATACAGTTTAAAAAAAAGGAACAGTGTAATGCTGAGTACAAACTCTATCACAAAAATGTTGACAAAGGAGAGGAAGTACAGTGACAGGGGGAATCCATGGATTTATGATTCGAGTTATCATTCAAGAACATGTTGCAAGAAATGAAATGTTAAGATAAATATTAATACATTGGTTAGTACACAGTCCGGTTAACAAAGGGGAGATATGATGACAGGGGGAGTTGTTAGAAAGAAGAAAGGTAGGAAATCCTCAATAGCATAACAGGTTATCCTTTGTCATTGTTGTCAAAGGGGGAGAATGTTTAGATGTTTCCATCAATTTCCAAGGGGTATATCATTTTTTAGAATATAGTTGTAATTGATTTCAAAGGTGTTCATGAATGGCAAAGGAATAACCAATAGATATGGTAGCAGGATAAGTTCAACAATGAAAAAGGAAAATCAACACAGGGTTGATGACAAGGGAAAATCAGTAATAGCGTTGATGATAAGAAACAAAGATTGATTGATCGTTTCTTTGATCAATCGGCATGAAAGAGAGAGTATGAATTAATCAATTACATCATTGAGATTTCATAAATGGAATATGTTTCAAAATAACCTTGTTGCAGGTTTATCAACGATCGATCACTGTAAGGATCGATAATAAACGAGACTTAAGTCTGTGCAGGATTTTATGGTTTAGATTGTGGTAGGATAAAATCCATAGTTGAAAGTTGATTTCACAGGTTGGAGTTACATATGAGATAAACCAACACTGCCTAATTTAAGTCATCCTCATGATTATAGATCATGTGGTGGAGATATGAAGGTTCCAAAGATCTATGACTAATATGGATTTCATTGATTTAATAGCAAGGAGGATAACATGAGAGTTGTACCACGAAATCAAAAACTAATCACCAAAAAGTAGACCGAGATCAATTTATAAGGTTGATCATAGAATCAAATCAACAGTTGTCAGCAATTTCACTGGGAGAACTAGTGTGGAAAAATAAAATTATGATGTGCATGGAATTTCCTTAAAATTCACTTTATGATATTTGGAGTCCATTGTCGATCTAGATCTGACAGTCCTCATGGATTTCATAGATTCAACTAGCAGGTGAGTTAACTGCTGAGATGGGAGCGAAATTTCATTAAGAAATGATTGACAACGTGGATGGTCTAGATCAATCGAGAGAAATGCAGAAGCCAATTTTGAGAATCTTGACGATGGTGAATGATTTCCGCACAAAGAAAATGGAAGATCCACAAACCCGCATATTATCATAGATCAACGGCCAGGATTGAATCCATAAGGAAATCTACAATGGTGAATGATTTTCACACAAATAAAAGTGAGGATCTGCAATCCACATTAGATCATAGATCAACGGACATAGAAGAACCTGCAAAGAAATCAACGGTTCTTAAGAAGAACAGAAGGCGGAAAGCGGAAGATGAGAAATTTAGGTCTAGTGTAATATGGGTTTCCGCAACCCAAAGTCTGGAAGGCGCAAAGTAGAAGGTGTAGAATCACAAAAAGAATGTGGGAAAATATCATAGTTCCACATTCTACATCCCATGATTCAGAAGATCGACGGTCAGAAATACATCTGTAAAAGATCGACGGAGCGTAAGGATTAGTGCAGAAAGCGGAAAGTGAAGAATTACGAAAGAAACGTTGAGTTTTTGAGAACCTGCATTCCACATCCTGCGATATGGAAGATCGGTGGTCAGGATACATCAATAAAATATAAACGGTGCAGAAAGATTAGTTCGGAAAGAAGAAATCATGAAATGATATTTGGAAAAAGACACATATTCAATATACAATTTCCACCTCAAATCGACGGTCATGAAAAGATTGAAGGAGATCAAAGGTGCAGAACGGTTGAGGTGGAAAGCTAAGTGCAGAAAGACACTTTGAGAAATGTCATAGTTAGGCGATATGCAGTATGGAAGATCAATGGTCATGAAGAGATTGAAGGAGATCAACGGTGCGGAACGGTTGAGGTGAAAAGCTAAGTGCGGAAAGACATTTTGAGAAATGTCACAGTTTGGCAATACGCATACCGCATCCTATCTTATATATATGGTCAGGAGGAAGCTCGATATAAAATCAATGGCTCAGGATGGTTGCAGATATGAAGAATGTGGAAGGTCATGACTTGAAGATTAAACAGTAAATCGATTAACAAGAAATTGTGTCAGTTGTTTTGAAGAATCACGATGGAGGTAGACGAATCTATGAATCGGTGTTAGAATGAGGAATTAAGCTCTCATGAAGAAGTACGATCGAATAATGAAAGAGTGCAATGGTGAAGAGACGTGTCTGTAGGAAGCGTGAAGGTATTTATTAATAGAATAATTGAAGGAAAGAAATTATCTCCATGATTGTGAATGATAAAGTCCAAGAAGTAAATAACAAGATGAAAAAAATCATTCCAGGGTGGAAGGGTGGCCCTATGGAAGGAAACATGCCTGCAGGAGGTTGTATCCTCCTTCCAGTGGTAGATGGTAAATAGGGTGTTGTATCATTCTTTTAGTAGTCGCTGATAAACCAGGGGGTCATAGCCTCCTTCCAGTGGTAGCTGGTAAATAAGGTGTGGTAGCATCCTTTCAATAGCAGCTAATAAACCAGGGGGTCGTAGTCTCCTTCCAGTAGTTTCTAGTAAATAGGGTGTAATACCATCCTTGTCTGTATAAGTAGGAAAAACTATTTGTAAATAACGATTTTGCAGTAATAGGAAGTATTGGTGGTGTACCCAATTGGGATTCCACAATAAATTTGTGTTCTGTGTGTTCTTGTTGATAATGTGTTTTAATAAGTAAATTATAAAATTGGTTTTAAATTGAGAAAGTTACAATAATGATTCATCCCCCCCACCCCCGCTCTCAGTATTGTCCAGTATTTCAACATCACTTTGCTTTAAATCATGTGTTGTCATGCAAACACTTTATTAACTGAAGTGCCATATTTTGGTTTAGCTAAAGCCTAAACACTTTAGTTAACTAGTCCATATTTAAAAAAAAAAGTTAACTAGTATTAACTGAATCACACCGATCGAATTACTTTGTAGTGTTCACTGTGATTTTGTTAATTAACCGAAGCACACATTGTAGATTTAATTGAATCTTACAATTTTGAGTTCAGTTAGTCATATCATAGGAAATTTGAATTCTTGTTTTCTTTTTATTTTCTCTATGCATTATCTCTTTATCTTTACTGTATGGTCTATATGTGTTAACATTAATTATCTATCATATTAGAGTATACTTAGAAGTATTATCACATGCTATGGTCATATTACATTACTCTTGGACCATATAGTCATATGTCAAAGTAATTCACTGTAGAGGTATCTAATCTCTTAAGGAGACTTAATAGAAATTGGTTACCATGGTTAATAATAAATCACATAACATTTATGCTTCATCATGAAAAGCATTTCACCTCTATAACTGGAGGCCCACCCCATGGATACCTACTATAACCATAGGTCCACCCCATAGGTACCTACTATAACTAGATGTTCATATGAGAATCATGAATTGATATACACACAAGTTTGGAGCCTTGTACTAGAATAATTTACAACATCATCGCTTTGATAAACCAAATCATTCACCTCAACACATGAGGAATAACCTTTATAACTGAAGGCTTAGTCATCCTTAGGTTCAATCGAAGAATTTACTGCAAGTTATTGAGTCCAAATCAGTCTCTCTACCTCAACACATGAGGCCCAATCCTGGTTGCACAAGATTGGCTTGGAGAATGACTCTTGATGTTGTACATTTAACACTCCCTCTCGGAAACAGAGACATTCACTACCATGCCAAACTTGTCTCAAAAGTATCTAAACTTCATCACAGATAGAGGATTTGTTAACACATATGCAATATTCTCATCAATAACAATGTACTCAAGTTTCATTGTACCTTTTTGGACCATGTATCGAATGAAGTGATACTTCATTTCAATGTGTTTTGACTTATCATGAAACAACGAGTTTTTGAAAAGTTTAATACATCTTTGATTATCACACCTAATAACTATAGGCTCATTTCTTTAACCAAACAACCCAGCAAGAATCTTTCTCAGCCACACTGCTTCTCCAAAGGAAGTATTTGTAGCAGTGTACTCTACCTCTGTGGTAATATGGGTAAATGAGCCCTGCTTCCTACTGGACCAAGAGATCACAACAGAACCCAAACTATAACAATAGACTGATGTACTCGTGTGTTCAACAATGTTTCCACCCAAATCCAAGTTAGTATAACCAAGTAATAAAACCTCTCACTTGGAGGCATACCTAATTCTATAATAAATTGTACCTTAGAGGTACCTCAACACATGCTTAGAAAATACCCAGTGCCTATGTCTCCTATCAGACATAAACTGACAAAGAACACTATTTGCATAACAAATATCTAGCCTCGAGTGTATCAAGTACATAAATGAACCAATAAGCTATCTCTACAAAGTGAGGTCCATTGGATCCGATCCATTATTAGACTCATGAAGTTTCCTCAAATTGGAACTCATCGGAGTACTCATGGATTTGAAATCCACAATGCCAAACATGTGCAATATGTCCATAGTGTAGTTCCCTTGAGACAAAAATATCTCATCTTTTCTCTAAAAAATATCAAGTCCTAGGAAGTAGTGCATAAGATCCAAGTCTTTCATCTTGAACTCAAAAGTGAGCTCTCTTGCGCCAAGCAAACAATTTTTCCTCTCCAGTGAGGAACAAATCATAAACATATAGAAACAACATCAATGGTTGGTTCTTCACTACTTTGAAGTACAAATTAATATCAACTTTTCTCTTAGAGAAGCCTAGTCTCTAAAGGTAGTTGTCTATTCTGGAATACCATGCTTGTGTATCCTTCTTATTCCCATACAATGATTTATTCAAATTTCACACATGGGACTCCTTCCCATTGATCACAAAACCCTCAGGGTGCTCAATATAAACTTATTCCTCAACCTCACCATTGAGGAAGGTTATATTCACATCCATCTGGTGAAGTTTACATCTTAGAACAAATGCAAGTGAGATCACAACTCGAATTGTGTTGGACCTATCCATAGGAGAAAATGCATCCTCATAATATATGTCCTCCTTTTGAGAGAAACCTCAAGAAACAAATATGGATTTATACTTATTAACACTTCCATATGTAGCATGCTTAATCTTGTAAAGTCATATGAAAATAACTATGGACTTCTCCTAGGGTATGGGAACAACCTCCCAAACATAATTATTCAATATATATTGATATTCCTTAATCATTGCATCTTTACAAACTTGGTGCTTTCCATATTCTTCATAAGATGAAGGCTTTAAATCACTGATGTGACTCATCTACGCAACATACCCTGAATATCTGTTAGGTTGGTTTCACTCTTTGGTAGATCCCACTAGTTCTCCATGCCTCTCTACATATTTTAGTATATCTTGGAACCATGCATACATCCTCTGGTAAGGAGGTTCCTCAACCAGTTCTACTAGTTCATCAGGGACTAGCGAATCTAATAACTCTATTGGATTCTCCCTATGAACTTTTGGGTGGGGAGAATTAGTATATGGGTTCTCTAACATAGGAGTATCATGCTCCTCTATGTTTGTATCATATGGAATCTCTTTTGACCTCTTGAATGCATCCTCTTCATGGAAGGTCACATCTCGACTAACCTCTATGTGTATTTCAACTTGCACATATATCTTGTAGGATTTGGATGATTCACTATAATCCACAAAGGTTCCCTTCTTTCATGAGGGATCCATCTTAGTCCTCTTTTATTTTGGTGCATGGATGTATACAGGAATCCCAAAGATCCTCGGGTGTGAAACATTTAGATTCTCACCTGTGAACACTTCTTTAGGTGTCTTCTCATCTAGAATGACATGCAAACTTCTGTTATGGATATACATTGTTGTACTCATGGATTCTTCCCATAATGAGAATGAAAAATATTGATCATGCAACATGGATTTTTCAGCCTCACATACAGTTCTATTCTTTCTCTTGACAACCTCATTTTGATGGGGGTTTTTCGGAACTATCAATTGTCTACAAATTATTGCATCACTAAAGAAATCATTGAATGCATGGGAACCAAATTCACCTCCATATTTAGACCTTGGAGCATGGATTTTATTTCCTATATGATAATCTACCAAGGATTTAAATTCCTGAAACTTGCTAAAGGTTTCTCTCTTAGCGTTAAGGAAGTGAATCATGAATTTATAGACAAGTCATCAATAAACAATACATAATATAAGTAGCCACTCAGGGAAGGGGATGACATGGGACCACATACATAAGAGTGTATTAAATCTAAAATCACTTCATATCTATTTTGATTGCTAGATAAAATCTATTTAATACTTTTCCCAAGTGAAAAAATATGGCATACACTATCATGCTCAAAATTAAATATTGGCATACCTTTCACGATTAACTATAAAACTAGTAGTGTTTTGTAGTGTAGGTGATTAGGCCTCCTATATCATAATTCACATGGAAATATAGTGTGATGATCCATTGCTTGAATGCACTTCCTGGGTACCTTATAGAGTCCTCCCTCTTGAACTCCAATCACTGCAACAATTTCAAGGCTTTTGTTCTTCATCCATAATAGTGCTTGATTATCCATGAATATAACTCAGACGCCCTTACCTTAAAGATCCGAAACTAAAAGAATGTTCTCATTAAATCCTATAACATAAATAATGTACTCCACATGCATATACATTCCGAACTTACTTGGAAGGAGATAGATCCAACACCTTGGATCGAATATGTTGATTTTTTATTGTTTGAGCAAAAATGGAGATTCTTGAACTTTAAAAATATAATCCACAATTACAGTGCACATAGATCTCATCAATAATCCAAATACATAAATAAATCAAACCATAGAACATAGGATATACCCTGGGAAAACCCTCCACTGATTTTGAGGATAAAAAACCCAACAAAAAATATTAGACTATGATTGATAATCGACAAAGAATGATTACAACACAATAGAAGATTGTTTTTTCATAGAGCACAAGAGAGGATAGATCAAATGGAACACTATGATGATATTTCCAAGTGCATAGCACTTTAATAACAAGTCGAATTAGGTCAGAAAAGGAAGGTAGTGAATATTTCATGCTTCAGTAAGTAGTTAACATTGAAAACGTTGTTTTATCTTCAACCATGCGCCCTTATTGACTTGGTGTCAAGTTGGCACTCCATAATTATCTTTCACAAATAATATATGCACCCTCCTTTAATTCACTGAGTTTAATTGTTTCTAACTAAGTTGTTAACTCAATAAACTGAACTGAATTGAATGGAATTGCATTCAACTGAATGGAACTAAATGTATATGAACATAAATGAATGTACTAACTGAACATAACTCAATGTAACTGAACATAACCCAATGTAACAGAACATAAATGAATGTAACTAAACAAAACTCAATGAACTGAATAGAACTCAATGTAACTGATCTAAACTAAATAGAACTGAACAAAACTGAAAGTAACTAGTGATTCTCCATCAGTTTCATCTTCAACAACCACTTGCATAAATCAAGGAGTTGATTCCTTAATTAACTGAACTTGTTTTATCATAACTAAGACTCAACTGATGTCTTATCAGTTCGAGTTCTCTTGGAGGCATACATGGGAAATTCGAGTTCTCTCTCCATCTTTGTGCTCATATTAATTTTCTTTGCATGGTCCATATGTATTTGCATTGATTAAATATCATGTCATACTCATAAGAATTGTTTCGAACCTATGATCATATGTATTACCATGGGTCATATATTCACATGCTAAAGTAAATCACTCAAGGAGTATCTAATCCCTAAAGGATACTTGCAGCACCTGTTGACCATGACTAGTCATACATCACATAGTATATCCTCGAGACTTAATACAACATAAGTCATGTTAAATTAATAGAACATAAGTTTTGGAATTGATACAAGACAAGTCTCATACCTTACCATAAGGTCATGATCTTAACCATAAGATCCTAGTACAAGCATATCTCTCAAATAGGACTTGATCAAGGTCCTAGCTTAAGACAACAAAATATCTTTAACTTAACATAATAAGTTAGTGAACTTAATACAACATAAGTTTCGTACTTGACACAAAAAGTCTCAGGGAGAGGATTTGAACTTAATACAACATAAGTTATGGGCATGACACAACAAGTCCCATGGAGGATGACTCCCAATGTTGTACATCTAACACTCCCTCTCAGCGAAGGAGACATTCGGTGCCATACCAGGAATTTCCTGCTACATCAAGCTTATCTTGGAAGTGTCAGAAATTCGTCACAGATAGATGCTTGTCATAAATTTGCAATCTGTTCATCAGTAGCTACATACTGGAATTCATGACCATGACTTCAATGAAGTAAAACTTCATCTCAAATGTGTTTTATCATAACACACATATAGGGTTTTCCAGAAAGCTTGACTATTAACACCTAATGACTGTAGGCTCAAGTATTTCACCCTAGTAGGTAGATTCCCAAGCTACACTACTCCTCAGTATGAAGTACTATCTGCAAAACACATTTTTCTTTTGAGGTACTCTCAGACATACATCTTGCTTCTGCAATACTAGTCACAATACACTTAGATTTTGTCGTACCAGCCACAAATTACAACGCTTATCTGAGGATAAAACAATAGATGGATAGCACAATCATATAATAGTTTTGTCGTGTAATAAAGAGCCTATTCTAATGTACCTCAAAAGTTACTCAAACATATGCTTAGTATCAAGCATAAACTACAACAAGTCTGCTCAAAGACCAACTAGCTACTTACACATAGTAGCATCATATAGATCCAATCTAGATTAAAGTTTCTCTAAACTAGAAACCATGGATTTTAAACCCATCATATACAACATTATACAAGAAATGTGTGATAACATGTAGAAATAAATACTTATCTTTTGTTTCACTCTTCAACATTTATTGACTTCTTGAATCTTCTGCTATCTATAGAATTTCTTTGCGATCTTTCCATTCTCTATGATTTTCTTCAAGGACTGATCACTTTCTGAGTGATTCTTCTCTTTATACTACAACACCCCAACTACCTCTTCGAGAGGTTTAATTTTTCTCTGACAATCCAGACTATAACTCTTCTTGAGTATCAAATAGTCTCTAAGACTTTGACCATGTATTTGCTCATGTGGATTCTCTGCACAAGGTATCACATCCCTTGGCTTTCTCAGTCATGTACCATGACTTAGATGATGGGGAATTTATCTTCTACTGCATGCGAAGACACATACATAATCCCTCTTTAACTAGGGGAGTTATTATGTATGATACCAAGCTTGTCATGGACAAAGGCTTAGTAAGAATGCTGACAATGCTGCTCATATGTGGATATGTACCATGTCTCAAGGAACCTCATTAAGATTTACTTCTTTACAACATTCTTTATCTAGAGAAACATATGTTATATTTCCTTGATCATTATACTAATCATATTTCATATATCTTTGAAACTCTATTTCACTAACCAAGACATATCTGAGTCCACATACATTTTTACCAAGTAGGTACCACAACACATATATTTCTATGTACAGACTGCAAAGCATATAACAGGTCCTGAGACCTACGACTAACCAAATACATTTCAACTAACTTGAGATCCTCCAAATATGAAATAATAATTATAAAATTTCATATTTATCTTCATATGTGTGGCCATGGATTTGTATTCCATCATCTTGAAACTCTTTAGGCTCTTTTACTGCACATTTTTCTTGGCTGAGGAAAATCTTTTTCTAGTGACTGCCACACCACTAATCTTAAGAATGATAACAAGATTCTTGAATAAAATTATTAGCTTCCTTTTGAATATGCGCATCATGCAGGTCTCCCTTTTTATAATAGGTACATTAACTAGTTACATTGGTCCTTCAGGATCTATCGAGACTAGAAACTCCCTCTCATCATGTGAATGTGAGAATCATAATCTGGGTTCACCATCATGGAGACTTCATGCTAATATATTCCTAAATATCTTCTTGACACATGAATGTAAATAATATAATGTAATTATCTTCAAGAGTCTTAACATCTCTCATGATAGGATTATCTTAACATCTCTCATGATAGGATTAGGGCTTCTATCATGACTTCTTCTTAATACATAGGAACCTCTTGATCTACTACCATAAGCTTCTTACTTCACAACATCCTGGTCTCTTTTAGGATTAGCCATCGAAATTAATCCTCATTCAATACATGTCATTTTTACTTGTAGGTCAAGACATATAGTTTTTCCCTACAAGACAAATTCAATCAAGTTATTATCAACCTTGCATAATCTAGTCATTTCAATAAAATGGAAAACAACACACACTGATATGAAATTTTTTTTAATTGATGTTTCATTGTAACCATATCTCATGAATTTTAATCAGATGAATACCTCAATGTATTTGGAGTGGTTCATATAATTATGTATGTTTAAATATTGTAACTTTGAAGAATATTCTAAATGTATTTTATTGATGTAACCTATCAGAGATGTTTTATTCCTCTATCGGGATGTTACTATTGTATTTGGTCATAATAGAGTCATGAGGTAAAACCTCCATTGTAATTTGGGTCAATAGAACCCTCCTTAATATAATATAATATTGTTTTGAGTCTTCCTAGATGAAGCCATCCCAGTAACTTTGTTGGGGCCGACTTGTTAGGGAAAAATACAAGTGGAAGAAAGAGTATAAATAGAGTATGAACACACTCACTCACTTGTGTATAACACATAGGAGAGAGAGAGAGACATATCTGCAAGGATAATGAGCACTTTTTTGGGGTTTTATCATTTTACTTTTGATACTTCTATATAGAGGAAGTTTTGATGGTTTTTCTTCCCCTAAAGGGTTTCCCAGGATAAATCAGTCTATCTTGTGATTGTGTTTCTTGTAGTGATACTGCATATGCTATTGTTGTGAAATTGAATTGAATACTAATTATATCTAGCTTAGCATATGTAATCTTAACATGGTATCAGAGCTATGATGATTCAAAAAGATTTCACAAGGTGAAACTTTCTCTCCTCTCCCTTGTTGTTCAAGAATAAACACCTTATAACCGAAGGTCTGGGGTTACCAACATACTCTTAAAACTTGCATACAATCAGCTTTAAAGTACAGAAAGGAATAGGAAGATAGGATGGACTCACCCAATTCCCGACGGTTGATCCAAGCTTTGTCTCCTCCCGCTCTACTTCTCCTCCAAAGCTTTCAGGGATGTTTCTCCTTCACCTGCAAAGAGAAAATCCTCCAAATGCAAACTTCTATATGTATATTTGACAAGTTAGATAAACAATATATGGAGTGCTTAATCATAAACATTCATCAAACCATGATACATGAAAGATATTCAACACACATTTGGAATAAGGATTCTCTTTATTAACAATAGTGAATGAGTTAAGGTTACAACCCAACGCTTGAAACAAGGACTCCTCTGCAACCAAAGGATTCTTAGTTCTACTAACCCAAAGACTTCTAAGTAGATTCCACCAGCATAACTTTGCTCTCCAAGTATGATTGATTTATACTTAGTGAAATAGAGTAATTTCGAAGGTTGAGGAGGTTGAGACAATTAAGATAGTTATTGATTAGGGCTTAACACATCTCCATTAATCACGATTTATTATTTTTAATGTCAAAGGAAGGCGTACGTGAGTATTGATACTAGAAACCCGTGTATGACACCGGATTTGCTATAAGGGAAACTCACATACAGATATGTACATGGGTTGCAATGACAATACTCACGTACAGTACGCGATATGTTGTAGGAAAATTCGTGTATGTACGCAAGTTGCTTATAGGAAAAGTCGCGTACAACAATTGACATATGAAAAGGTAAAAATAGCAATCTAGATGGATAGTGAATGTATTTCATAACATGCCCATCTATAGTGTTTTAGGCAACCTTCAATCCATAAATGTCCTTTTGTGTGCCAACAAGTGAAGTGTCGGCACTCGGACGGAGA
This sequence comes from Pseudotsuga menziesii, assembly GCA_001517045.1. Lineage (NCBI taxonomy): Eukaryota > Viridiplantae > Streptophyta > Pinopsida > Pinales > Pinaceae > Pseudotsuga > Pseudotsuga menziesii. Next base: position 58,802 of record LPNX010650674.1, read on the forward strand.
AGTGCCATTTGGGTTGATAACAGATGCCCCCTAATGTGTGAGGTTAGAGGGAAACAATGGCTGAAATACATTATAATATTTATCTTTGGAGAACTCAAAAATCCAATGGAGCAGAGGTAGTACCTGAAACAAATACAATAATGTCATATACAAAGTCATATCTGAAGATGCTATGTTCAATATACTGGAACACTAGCTCCTTTACAATATTTGAGTACATCATATGATACGGGTACAAGACCACGTATATTACAAAGGTGGATCGAAGCCACAATATATAGTAATGATGAGTCTTCAAAGATCTGTAAGCTATGTACATAAGTGTAACATAATCTTGCACAACTTAGTCCATAGATGAGGAAGTAAGGTCTTCATAAACAATCCCAAAGAAGTAGTACAATCCAAACCATGTGAATAAATGTAGGCTTAAGTTGAACATGGAGCGGATTCGACAGTTTGTCAATCAATAGGTGATAATCGACAACTGAAGCAAAGGAATTCACCAATGATGGAAGTGAATCTTGAGGTACTATCATCAAAACTCTAGGTATTCGTCGTCAAGAAGTACTGAAGTGGAACCATACTATGATAAGGAAGGAAATAGATCCTCCAACGAATCACAAGAGTGACTAGGAACTAGGCAAAGGAAGGGAGACACAAGAGATAACAGATATGACAATGATGGGATCAGGATAGAGATCAGACAATGAGTTAAGTCCTTGAACAGTGAGCACGACACAGAGATGATCCAAGGTAGCTTTTAACTTTATAGATAAAACAACTACACTTATCTGTCATGTAGGATACATGATCAGATTCCCCAGGTATAACGGACAAGAGGAGGAGTAATAAACTCAAAGTAATAGCTGAACTGAAAGTGAACACTGAGACATGGGTATCAAAAAAAATAGAGAGTTCTATGTTCAAGGATGACATGCTGCCACTAACTAAAAACAAGAGAAACTTCTTCCTTACCTTCCCTGTTAAATTTTAACGAGTCTAGGAAAGTCAACTCAGATCTCTCTTCATTTTTTAACAAGCTTGAAGAGAAGATAAAATAATGCTTGATAGTATCACTGATTCGTGGATTTAATGAGCCTGAACTAGTACATGCTCAGTTGATGTTTTCACATTTAGAGAGTCTGAAAACTCCAAAGAAGACTCCAGGGGGATCCTTTTTCATCCAATTTAGTCTCCTAAGGCCGGAAAAGTATAAAACATACCACAAAAGAACTCTCTTAACTTCCGCAAAAGAAAAGGTGAACCCTTTTAGTACTTAGTTAGGGAGGTCCGAAAAAGGTTAAATTACCACCTACCCAACGCTCCTTCGAAAACAACATATAGCTTGAGTTTTACGAGTGTGAAGGAAAGCAAGATCACTCGCAAAGATCCATTTGAGTACGAGAAATAGGGCTTACAACAATAAACTCGATGCTTTGTTCTTTAATGTTTAACGAGCATGACAAAGACATAAAGTACACTCGGAATATTTTTCATGTTTGGGTCCAGAGCACGAAAAAGAGAAAACTAAGCTCATACCGGGAGTTCCTTTTCCGTAAATTTAGTCCCTCGGGTCCAAAAAAGTGATAAACCTATGCCTGAGAATACTCTTCTCAATTCAGTAGAAAAGAGAGTGATCATTTCTCGTATTATTCCACAAGGTCTGAGAAAGAGATAAACTACCACCAATGCGGATGCCCATTCACATATTCTTAACGAGCTTGCACGGACAAGTTAACTCGGCAGTCAAGTATGTTTGTAAGGATTCATACTTGGGCCTAAAGAAACTCCATAAGGGCGGGGAGTCCTATAAAGGGATAGCTTGTAAAAAGAGACCAAAAAGAGGCTCTATTTGGCGTGAAAAATAGATAAGAGGATACCCCTGTACCTAAAACAACTGCAGCATGAGTATCAAAAGACAACATAGGTTCTAAATGAGGATACTCATGAGAGGAAGGTCCTATCCATGGAAGAACAATGGTAGAGATGGGGAGCTAATGGTTTTAAAATACCATAGTTCGTGAAAAAATGTTGATTGCTAAGTTTAAGTGGATTAAGTATAGATGCAGAAATGCATTGGAAATGACAAAAACCACCCTATAGGAGAAAAAACACTTCATAATGATAAAAAACCTGTTACAAGGCCAAAAGAGATATGGTATTAGTTAAATACATTTCAAACTATAGGAAAAAAAACCCACTTTTAGAAATATAATTTCTATAAATAGTTCAAAAACTAAAATAAACTCACCATTTTGAATTTTAGCCATAAAAAGCAAGTTTTTACCTCTACCTTCATTTGATCGGTGTGGACAATCCAATGGATGAAATCCAATTCCGCAAGTTGCAGGTAAGCCTACACCCCGAGCTCTTCAATTTGATCCTAGCAATTTTTAATTTTGAGTCCCAATTTTGTGTTTTTAAGCGTCCTAAAGCAGGTCACACTGTGTACGCGAGTTCACTATGTTGAAACTCACGTACACGCGTTCTGTACGTGGGTTTCCCTAAGAGACAGTTGCGTATAGTACGTGACATGTCTAACTAGACAATCGCATGTACTACGTGAAGGAGAAAAAGCTAAATTGAGTCAAAAATTTTGAAAATTTATATGATACTAAAGATTCATAATGTTTGTTTTGCTAGGTGTGAAGATGGTGTTGGAATGGAGGGAACGGGAGCATGAGGATATGGACCAGGAATCACTCCAAAGTGCGCCCACCGTACATGTTTTACGAACGAGTGGGTTGTTGAAATTCTTTTGCACATCACCTATGTGGGCCAATGTCTGCTTGCTAGAGTTCATGATAAACTACTGGGACCATGATTTAGGGATGTTCAACCTACAAGGTGAAACTTTGGAAATTACTTCCGAGGACATATATTTTATTGTCAGTCTAACATGACAAGGATCACCAGTTAACTTAGAGGGCACCGGCAGAGGCGGTGATCCTCTAAGTGTCCAGAATTACATTGATGTGTACTGCGCACTTGGTATCCAAAAGAGTGGGAGTTGTATCCCAATTGCACATATACGTGATCTTTCACTACAAGTACTGACAAGCACTATAGTGAGGATTGCGGGATCATCGTCACTCCATCTAGCTACATGAAACCAAATGAGGTTGGCGGTGGATTGTATACAAGGTGCCCTATATGATTGGTGTTCAGGAGTTGTCCCCATTTTGAGAAAACAACTCTCTGATTGCAAGAGAGGAAGGCGAAAGAACTTCGGGTATTCTAGCATATTGGTTTCCTTCTTCGAGAGAGAGTGCCAGGGTTGAGCCCTGCTATACCCATACCAGTTCGATCTCCACGTCAACCTAGGCTGAGCAGATGGGGAGACATATTCCTCCGCTAAGGAGGAGGTGGCTCAGTGCAGAGTGTATACGATGATGACTTCTACGTTTGGTGGGAGCGGTAATTACTGGCATTGGAGCAGTTTCCATATGCCAGGATGGATTTTCGAGGTGATCCAGACCTTTTCCTCCCTCCAGGAGGAGCATGGGGAGAGCTAGGTAATTTTTAATTTTCAAGTTTTTAATTTTTTTTATGAATTTTAGTATATAGATATATACATATGTATAAGAGTCCTAATCCTATAAACATGTCAAAATGTAGATATTGGACCTGTCCGCCTTGAGGGGCATCCACGTATGTTTGTTCGTCCTGTCTTAGGCAAAGACCTGGGGATTATTAGGGTTCTAGAGGGGAATTTCTCCAAGATTACCTAGAGAGTGCCCACTTTGCGGATAGAGCATATCCCGGTCGTCATGCAGGAATTTGTGGTTGGAGTTCCACCCGTCTGGTTATGCCTTTTGAGGCGGGTGGCCAGAGAAGTTCTAGTGTACATAGATGTTGTGGAGGCTATCGAAGCTGAAGAGGCTGAGGAAGCCAGAGTACAGAGAGACCATGGGGACCAAGGTGGTCCAAGTGACCAGGGTGGTCCTGCTTAGATCTACGACATTTTGATGGACTGCAATCCACATTTTGTATATTTTTGTATATTATACAGTTATGAATGGATCTGAGGATCAGACTTGACCTATCTATAGACAGATATTCACACACACACACACACACATATATATATATATTGTTGTCGGTATATTTACAAGTGTTTTTTATGTGCATGTTGTATATATTTATGAAATGTGTGTTAGATGCCAATCCAAAATGTAATTAGCATATGCATCAATCAATGAATTCTGATTTCTTGGAATGTGATTGAATATAATAAATTCAAAATTTCTTTCCAATAACCTAACTTGCATGAACTGACATAATAGAATAGGGTTCCACACCTGATAAGTTCGATTGATCTGGGAAACCACCAGTTGAGAGTCCAGGCGGACTTCCAGCTGGGTGATACCACGTGACAAAGCATCCCATAGAAGCTCAATTATAGCCCTATACTCAGCAACATTATTAGAAGTAGGACCTAAGCAAGCGCCTCCTGAAGCAACTAGTTGTCCTGACGGAGAGTAAATGACCCATGCTGCTGAAGCTAGATTACAAGTGTGGCGACTGACACCATCAATGAAACCTATATACCTCTCAGAAGACATCTACAACAACCAGCAGATGGTATAAAAAACAAAACCGACAAACTAATGTACATAAAAATACATAAAATACAATAAAAAGTGCTAAGCCTAAGCATAGTACTATTTCAGGTAGAGCCCATTTCTAGGCTCAAGCAGCTTATTCCCATCAAAATCAATTAACTCATATGCACCCTTCCTTAATACTTTCGACACGATGTAAGGCCCTAACCACATAGCCTTGAATTTTCTTGCCCCCAGGGGTTCTTTGTCTTGGTCCCAAAGCAAAACAAGTTCCCCCTTAGAGAAAATTCGAGGTTTGACCGACTTATCATATTGGTTTTTGACCCTGTTTTTGTGAGCTTGATTAGCAGTCAGCGCATCTTGATGTTGTTCATCAAGGTGTTCTAAATGTACCAGACATTATTCAAGCTCTGTTGTATCGGGTAACACATGAATAACTATTTTCAAAGACGGGATTTCACATTCAACAGAGGTAACGGCTTCCACTCCATGAACGAGTTGGAAGGGGGAGAAACCCATAGCAGTTTTTACATTAGTTCGATACGCCCAAAGAGCAGGGTATAGCATGTATGCCAGTTAGAATGGGCTGCATCAATTGTACGTTTGAGGATGGTCTTCAAAGTCTTGTTTACAACCTCAACCTGACCATTTGATTGCAGATAGTACAAAGATGAATGTTCTTGTCTGAATCCAAGCATAGTGGTCAGTTCTGTCATCATGCTATTTTGAAAATGACTGCCATGGTCAGTGAAAATCACTTTGGGTATACCAAACTGTGCTATAATCTGATTGAATACAAAGAAAGTTGCGGTTTCCCCATCGGCTTTAAAAGTAGGCATTGCCTCTGCCCATTTCGTAAAATAGTCAATGGTGACAATAATATATTTATGCCCTCCAGTTGAGCCTAGGTTGCATGTCACGTAATCAATCCCCCATTTCATGAAGGGGCCTACCAAGACAATGGGAAACAATGGAGCAGGATGTGACCGTATTTTCCTGGTGTAAAGCTGACAAGGATGACATCTCTTCACTGCTTCTACACAATCTTTGAAGATCGTGGGCCAAAAATAACCGACACGTAGTATCTTTTGGGCTGTATCTAACCCAGATAAATGACCCCCACATGCTCCACTATGGGAATCATTTAGGACAATCTCCGCTTCCTCATGGGTAAGACATCGACGCAAAATGGAATCTACCCCTCTTCGATATAACGTATCTCCTATGATGAGGTAGTTCTTAGCATGAAGGCGTAATTTACGTCGTTCCTCCCGTGAGGAAGCTGCAGGATACTTCAAATTCTGGAGATATATAAGTATATCTCCGTACCAGGGATCAAAGGTGGTGATTAGGAAGATATGCTCATTTGGGAATGAGTCATCTTCAACGACTACATCTTCTTCAGTAGGAAATCCTGCTATAAGCTCAACAAAAGCTAAGGATTTTTTAGACTTAGCGGACTGAAAATCCAAGTCAAACTCTTGGAGAATGACTATCCATTTATTGAATTGGCCCCCAACAATCCATTGGGACAAAACATATTGAAAGGGATTCACATCCGCCACTACTGTGGTAGTTCCTAGTAAAATGTAGTGACGTAACCTCTCGACAACATAGACAGATTCTAAGGCTAATTTCTCAATGTGAGTGTACCTGAGTTCAGGTCCAACTAAAGCACGGCTAAGATAGTAAACGACATGCTCTTGGAGCTTATCATCTTCCTGGACCAGGACTACCCCAATGGTCGAGGGCGCGGCCAGATACAATATAAAATCCCTAGAGTAATCTGACGGATGTAGTAAAGGTGCCGACAACAAATCCTTTTTTAATGCCTCAAAAATGAGTTGTGCAGTTTCATCCCATACAAATGGGGTGTCCTGTTTAAGCAGGTGCATGAAACCCTTGGTAATCTTAGCATAGTTAACAATAAAACGTTGAAGAAAATTAGACTTTCCTTGCAGACTTTGAAGTTGCCTGATAGAACAAGGAGGAGGCAGATTTACAATGGCCTCTACTTTTAATGGATCCACCTAGATGACTCTATTAGAGACAATGAACCTGAGAAATCTCCCTGACTCGACACAGAACATGCACTTGTGGGGATTCAAGCGGATCTTATAGTATCTACATCTCTCAAATATCAACCATAAGTGATCTAGATGTTCAATCCTCTTACGAGAATGTGCAGGTAGATCATCAAGGTAAGGTTCAAAAATGGCTTTGATATCATGGAAGGAAAATTTCATAGCCCATTGAAAGGTTTCCCCAGGATTTCTCAATCCAGAGGGCATTTTTTGTACGCGAAGGTACCCCAAGGACAAGTGAAAGCAGTTTTATGTTGGTCTTCTGGTTTTATTTGAATTTGATTGTATCCGGAGAAACCATCCATAAACGAGAACACCTCACTTCCCATGCAAGCATCTATAATCTTATCTATAAACGACATGGGATAGTTCTTCTTAGGATAGGATTTATTCAAATCTCTGAAGTCGGTACAGACGCGTATGGTCCCTTGCTTCTTATCAACGGGAACAGGGTTGGATACCCATTTCGTCAGAGCTATGGGATAAATAAAACCAGCCTTCAACAGTTTTTCAACTTCAGCCTTCACAGCTGCTGATTTACACGAGTTAACAGGTCTTAACTTTTGTCGAATAGGTTTGGCATCAGGGTATGTTCGGATCTAATGTTCAAATATCGATGGATCAATGCCTGGAATCTCCTCATATGACCAGGCAAAGACATCATAGAATTCCTTGAACAAGGCAGTATAGATGGCAATCTTCTCAGGAGAGCAGTTTGCACCTATATATATGTTTTCCACGACATCAGGATTTACAGAGATGTTGATAGGGATAGAAGAAAAAATATTTTCCATATTCCCCTCGGCAAACATTCCTTCCCTGGGTAAGGGAATGATGGGTGTATCAACATCATCTGACAGTCTCATATGAAACCCTTGATTTTCTATCCTGCTTAGCTCTAGAAGAAAATAGGATCGATGGTGAATATCTTCACAGATCTTACCACGTCCACTCATGGCTTCCAGAATGGATTTATCAAAAGGTAAAACCATATCTAAACAGTTCGTAGAGTGCAAAGAGTTTTCCACCCAAGTGGGAAAATAGACTTCTTCCAGGTCCTCTGAGATTGTGAGAGGATCGGGAATGGGATCAACAATGGTTTGAGTGATGGCTTGGTAAGCTACTTCCACTGCCGATAGGGGCACTTCCGGTTCATGGGGGGAGGGAGAACCCAAGGATCAGTCCTATCAACAACCGTGGCTATGGACTTCCCCACACTAGTAGAACCAATATAGTTAATCGGGGCTGGAAGATCAAATGTTCCCATCAGTGATGCGTACATTCCGGCCCCCAAGCTCTGTGCAGCAGGTTTAACCTGATCAACCAATGGCACAACGGACTCATTAGACTCTAAACAACCTTTTCGAGTAAAATCAAGTCGGTCAACAGTAACCAACTTCCCTTCATGTGGAAATACCACCACCCGAAAAACAGCCGACGTGATAGCGGACATGGCATAAGTCCAGCTTCTTCCCAGAAGCAAATTATAGTCCAAAGGTGCATCAATCACTTCCACCTCAACAGACACTGCTTTCCCTTCCAGCTTAATTTCAAAAGCCGGTAGGATACCATGCGGATGAAATGACCTTCCATCGAAAGCAGTAAGTAGAGTGTTTGATGGGACCAACTCTGGGGATCCGAGAGCTTTCCAACAGGACAAGGACATAACGCATGTAGAAGCACCCTCATCAACAACTACCCTTCCAATGGTCTTTCCACCATGGATGACATCTATTGATAAGGCTACATGGTAAGGTAGGCGAATTTTAACATCAGACAAAAGAAATTTCACCATGAGACTCGATGAGTCAATGCTACCTAAAGCTGCTAAGAGGGCATCTCGTTGAGTGGGACAGCTTTGTAACACCTCTAAAGCTGACATTGCACACGGGGTTTGGGCTAAGTCTTCAACCATGGAGTAGTTTGAAGCAGCCCTAGCATTAGGGTTATGCAAGGTCTTCTTAAAGACACCTTTCGGTATCTTCGACATAGTTTCAGTAGGCTTCTCGATCGTGAGAGGGTTAGAAGTTTCACCTATAGCCTTACCTTTCTCAGAAGTCTCTTTCTCATAATTTTTATTCCTCGTCTGTAACAAATTCGAAGATCGAACCATGTTGATATAGTTTGGGTCAAGGGAGTTTGGAGTGCCCCCTGCTGCATTAGAAGCTAAAGCAGAGTTCTGTTCTTGGGGAAAAGGATCCTTCAGGACAGCCGGTTGTTGAGCTTTAAGTAGCTTCTGTGCTTGTTCCATAAGGGGACAAAGGTGAGTGAGGTGATCCTCATGGCACAAATTACATGAGAATTTAACCTTTTTCTTTTCTTTCTTGCCCCCATCAGCACTATTCATGAGTTTCTGCTTGTTTTGATTTCCCTCTCCTTTCTTTCCTCTCTTTTTCCTCCCACCGGGCTGCTAATTGCCCTTCTGAGAGGTCTGTGCAAAAACATTTGTACTCAGGGTGGAGGGGGCAGCCTTTGCTGCCTCCACCATAGAATGCTTGACGGACAATTGATGAAGCTATTTAGCCAAAGACTCTATGGTGGGAGAGCTTACGGACCCAACCACACCATCAGCATGGGGTCTAGGCTTAGGATTCTCCGCATCGTGGGTAGGCCTCGGTGCCTCGGGGATAATCTCATTCAAGATCCCAGATTATGAATAAATCAAATCCAATTGATGGGACCTGAGAATGGCTTCTTCTTCATTAATCACTCCTGAGGTGGATACGTCCTTAGATATGTAGGGAAACAGGGATTTAAGGAACCAATCTAGTAAGAACTCAGGAGGAATAGTGGCTTTTATAAGGCTCTTTCACCTCCTTCACTCTTGGATATGATCTGAGATGTGGGTAGCCTTGTTCTGCCTAAAGGTATATAACAAGTCCGTTCCAAAATCATATCGGATCGGAAGCTGAAAGTGGCTAAGAAATGCACTAGCCAAGTCCCAAAAACTACTGAACGTAGCAGAAGGCAACTCAATGTACCATTTTACCACAGTACTTGTTAAGGTTATTTGGAACAGCCTCAACCTAACTGAATCTTCATTCAGTGAATTCAAAGAACACCATAAATGAAATGTGGTGGCATGAGCCCCAGGATCTTCACCAACTTTGCCCTCGAATTTAGGGATGTCCGATGGCAATTTGGTGGGAACAGGTGGCCACAAGGGGTCATGCCTCACTGGGTCATTCATCAAATTTGACAAGTTTGGCAAGTTTAGCGTTGTCAGAAACGAAGGTTTGGGTCGCACCGAGGCACTAAAAGTGCCAGTCTGGGGACTATAGGGACCTGCCCCCGAATGCCCATAAGTAAAGGTGGGGTTTCCCCCTACCACCGATTGCGAAGTGGATGGATTACTTTGAAATGGATTCCATCCGTAAGCCACAGGATTGTGAGTGGGAGGTGCAGTATAAGAGGTTTGGGCTGTCCCAGTCGAAACTAGGGTCTGAAAAACAGGAGCAGGTATCCCTCCGCTAAACAACGAAAAGGGAGAGCTCGTAAATGGGGCCGAGATCGGAGTTTGAAAATTTTTCCCATAAGAGGTATTGCTTCCAAACTGCACTTCTACATAAGAAGGTGATGGGCCTATGTACAAAGTGGATGGGGGAATGTGCCCCCCATTCCAAGGAAATCCTTGGACGAAAGCCAAGGATCCTACCGAACCACTCTGGGAAGTGTATGTGAAGGAGGAAGGAACGGTAGGTATACTAGGAATCCTTGTAACCGTGTCACCATAAGCACCTGCTAAGCTTACGTGAACCGACGGTTGGACCACCCGGCTCGCTAGAGTCAATGGAATAGTAGGTATGCTAGATCTAGGGGTACTAACCGGGGGAGGTAGCACCCCTTCAACCGAAACGGCTGAGGTGAAAACAAAAGAACTCTCTCCCACAGTAGACATAATCCTGCCCACAGGGACACCTAAAACAGGTGAATCAAATGATCTAACCTGGATGATCATAGGATCATTTAAAAGTCAAGGGTGTGTTAAAGTTTCTCACAAACTCGTTAGCCTGCAAGTCTTCTATCTCAACTGTATTAAAATCAAGATGGTTAGCTATAAGTGTTGGTTCACTTGGGACTTCACTTACTCCTACCAGTTCAAATGAACCATCCGTGTCCAGTCTCTGCCTTTGGGGTTGAGGTGGAGGTTCCAATGTGATGAGAGGAGGAATGTTTTGCAGCCTTCATGACCTTCTTATAGGTTGGTCCTCCATGATTGTAAATTTGACAAATCAAACCCTAAGGTCAAATAAACACAGACAACCACAGAGCAAACACTACGAAATTTCCTAAAGTCTCAAACAGTCAACAAGGGTAAAGATATGCTTTCCCGAAGAAAGCTGAAAAACAGTTACTTGGCATCCTTGAAGTGTTTCTTAGGCACAAGCAAAGGAATCACCCACCACCCTCCTACACTTTCAACAAGGGTTACCTTCCAATCCCATCCAAGGTGAACCAGAAATAGTCTTCTGTTTTACCTAGGTATGAACCCTAGATGTCAAGAGACTAAAGGCTACCTTAGCTATACCAATAGTCTGGGGGGACAGTCTCAAGCCTGACTCGTAGGCATGGGCAGGGTAGCTGAGCCTGAAACTCTGTCTAGGATAGAATCCCCAGATGCGTAAAAGTCCTGATTTACATTTTGACAAGGAATTGGAGGGTTATCTCCTCAGTCCAATGCCTCCTCGTGGCCTCGTGCTTGACTCCCTTTTGAGAGGAGCTTCCCAGATATAATTGATAAAGACAAGGATTTACCTATCGAATGGTCCACTAGGTCTGAATTTTAAAACTCATGGGAAGTTTACACTTCCTATCCCACAAGTCTAGCCTAATCTAGTAGGTGAATGGCCCTAGAAAATAAAAATTACTAGTGAATTTTAATTATTACGTTCATTTTAAGGGCTATTTCTTACTCAGAAGGAAGTGAAGTGATGGACTATGGTGTTTTTGACTCGATAAGAAATAATAATAAAAAACAATGGTGTATTTTTCAAAGCAAATTACCACTACTAAAACAAACTTCTTTTTCTTTTTGTAAATATAAATTGATGAACAAATGCAACGATGAAGAGAATACTAAAACTATATTTTTGTAGTTTTGAGATTATATTTTAAAACTGAAAATAAAACTACTCTATGCAAAAACAAATGCAAAAAGATTTAAAAATGTTTTCTTTTCACTTTTTAAAATGCTCAAAGACTACTTATGCACCCAAAATACACAAAAACTCGAGTATGCTTGAATTTAACAAACTGTATAAAGTAAGCAAAGAGAAGTAAATAGATTATAAAGACCAAGAAATCAACCACCTAAGGAAGACTTGGAACCCTAGCTTGGGCGAACACAATGTAAAGAAGACACTGAAATCACACAAAGGTAAGTGACACACCAATCACTACTTGAAAATAGACTGGGATAGACAATGCCTGGAAACCTGATCACTACTTTAGACAAAAAACACTTAAACCTATAACCCAAACAGGCAAATGCACTTCAAATTTGCAAACAGAATGAAAATCCAAACAAGAGAACTCAAGGGCTTTACACGAAAGCACAAGGTGTGGCCAACAAGGTCATCAGACTAACAACACAATGCTTATAAGGAAGACCAACCAGCAAACAGAAATTAGACAGGGTCAGGGACAAGCAAACCCTAGCCCAGAAATTCCTATTCCAAGGCTTGTATGCGACTGTGTATAAGGGAAACTCGCATACCATACGCGACTATCCTAGAGAACAACCCGCATACGCAGGCCTCTGTACGCGATTGTATGCAAGAGCAACCCGCGTACAGATACAAAATTTTCTAAAAAGAAGGAAAATTCACAAGGTCTTCAAACACTATGGTAAGCATGAACTAGGACAAGATACCACACACAAACTCAGGGCAAAGACTGGTCAAGGGTAACAGAAATAAACTACAACAGTATGGGCTCCCCAGCGGATTCGACAGTTCTGTTGTTCAGGAATAAATAGCTTATAACCGAAGGTCTGGGGTTACCAACGTACTCTTAAAACTTGTAGACAATCAGCTTTAAAGTACAGAAAGGAAATAGGAAGATAGGATGGACTCACCCGATTCCTGACGGTTGATCCAAGCTTTGTCTCCTCCCACTCTGCTTCTCCTCCAAAGCTTTCAGGGATGTTTCTCCTTCACCTGTAAAGAGCAAATCCTCCAAATGCAAACTTATAAATGTATATTTGACAAGTTAGATAAACAATATATAGAGTGCTTAATCATAAATATTCATCAAACCATGATACATGAAAGATATTCAACACACATTTGGAATAAGGATTCTCTTTATTAACAATAGTGAATGAGTTAAGGTTACAACCCAATGCCTGAAACAAGGACTCCTCTGCAACCAAAGGATTCTGAGTTCTGCTGCTCCAAATACTTCTGAATAGATGCCACCAGCATAACGTTGCTCTCCAAGTATGATTGATTAATGCCCTCCCCAAGGCCTCTATTTATACTTAGTGAAATAGAGTAATTTCGAAGGTTGAGGAGGTTGAGACAATTAAGATAGTTATTGATTAGGGATTAACACATCTCCATTAATCACGATTTATTATGTTTAATGTCAAAGGAAGGCGTACATGAGTATTGATACTCGCAACCTGCGTATGAAATGGGAGTTGCTATAAGGCAAACCCACGTACAGATATATATGTGGGTTGCAATGACAAAACTCACGTATAGTATGTGATATGCTGTAGGAAAAGTTACGTATGGATGCGAGTTGCTTATAGGAAAAGTCGCGTACAACAATTGACATATGAAAAGGTAAAAATGGCAATCTGGATGGATAGTGAATGTATTTCATAACATGCCCATCTATAGTGTTTTAGGCAACCTTCAATCCATAAATGTATTTTTGTGTGCTAGCAAGTGAAGTGTCGGCACTCGGATGGAGAAGTGCCATTTGGGTTGATAACATCCCTCCGACAAGAAATTAGGGTTTTTGTCAAAGTTAGAATTTTGAAGATCTGATTGCATAGAAAGTTGTTCCTCCCTAGATCACATATATTGAGCCCTGGAATTTTTTTTTGAGTGGGTATATCTACAGGAAAATCACACCCTAGTTTGGATTTGGATCAGAAAGCTGCAGAAAACTGGAAAACCAGAAAACTATAGACATTGTAGATCAAAATCTCGCAAGTCAATTTTGAGAGGTAAAGATTTAGAATCTCCATAAATCAATTGTCCAATCAACTCTTCTTAGTCAAGCGCATCTCGTGGTAAGGTCAGTTTTTCATTTTGAGAAATTTCATTTTTTAGTGACCTCCTAGATAATATGTCCCCTAGAACTAAGCTTGGGGACAATCTAGAAGGCATAGAAAAATTCTGAGAATGGAAATATAGGATTGGTATCATTCTTAGAGAGAATGATATTGATAAATACATCAACGAAGAAGTTTCAAAACCTAAAGAAGATGAAGCTAAGGAGAAGCATAAGAAGGACCTAATTATGGCAATGAGGATCATTGTTGATTATATCAAAGATCACTTGATTCCTCAAGTGTCATCCAAAGAGACCCCGAAGGAAATGTATGATTCCCTATCCAGAATATATGAAGGAAGGAACATCAACAGAAAGATGAATTTGATATCTCAATTAAAAACTACCAAGATGATCCAAGGAGAATCCATCGAAGACTACTTCACAAAGGTCTCACAATTCAAGGAGAAACTAGAAGCCATTGGAGACTCACTTTATGAACATGAGTTAGTTATGACTGCTCTCAATGGTCTCACCAGACCTTGGGATTCTTTCATCCAAACTATGTAAGGAAACCATGAAGTTTGACATTGTATGGGAAGATTTCATCTAAGTGGAGGCTAGAGTAGCTAATATAGAATCTCTACTGAAAGAAGATGATAACTCCCTAGCTACCCATACTAAAAGAGGAATAAGTCAATATAAATTCAAGAAGGAAATTCAAAAGGATTCCTAACCTCACAAGAGGTTCCAAAGTACAAGAGGAAACAATCGGATGAAAGACTACTCCAGCTTTCAATGTTTTAATTGTCACAAGATATGATACCTTGCTATAAATTCTCCATTGAAGAAAGAATAATACAAGAAGAACAACAAAAGACATCATGCACACCTAGATTAATATGAAGAAGAAGAGGAATAAGGAAATCAAAGAAACTTAAGCAAAAGAAGATGATGCAAAATATTATGTATTATTCTATGCACTCTCTGGGTCTGTAACACCCGGAGAAGATACATGCAGGCTTATTGACAGTGGTGCTTCAAAGCACATGACATAACATAAGAAAACTTTGTCAAAACTTGAAGAGAAGAACTCTCCTCAGAAAGTATCTTTAGGATATGACTTTCAATATCCTACCAAAGGTATTGGTGAAGCAAGCTGTAAGCTTGGTTCTGGAACTCCCATGAGGATGAAGGAAGTCTTATTATGTACCAAGTTTGAAGAATAACTTATTTTCCATCTCAACATTAGATAAGAAATGATATAGGGTTGCATTTATAGATGGAAAAGTACTTATGTGGCCCAAAGGAAAATCAATTGAAGATGTAGTTGTCATTGGTGACGAAGAGCGAGGATTATATAAACTCAATGGACATTTGTAAACAACCCTTGTTCATGAGATCACTATCCCAAGTGAACTATGGCATAAGAGGCTTTCTCACTTCAACTACAAAGCACTACCCCAAATGATGGCAAAGTAGTAATAGGTTTACCATATTTGAAGATCGATCATGAAGGCACTTGCAAAGGATGTGCAAGAGGAAAGATTGCCAAGAATCCATTTCCAAAGAGTGAAACAAAGACTAAAGGTACGTTGAAATTAATTACTTCAGATGTATGTGGTCCAATTCCCTCCACATATTTGAGTGGCTATGAATATTATGTTACATTTATTGATGACTATTCAAGAAATACATGGATATATTTCTTGAAAACAAAGGATGAAGTATTTGGAAAATTCAAGGAATTCAAATCCTTGATAGAGAATCAATCAAAAAGAAGAATAAAGATATTCATAATAGACAATGGTGGAGAATATACTTCAAAATAATTTGAATCCTTTTGTAAAGAAGTGGGAATAAATAGGGAACTAACCACTCCCTACAATCCTCAATAGAATGGTTTTGTGGAAAGAAAGAAGAGGACCATTATGGAAGCAGTGAAGACAATGATACATGATCAAGATCTTCCTATGCATCTATGGGATGAAGCAGCAAGAACAATAGTTTATGTACATAATATATTATCTCATATTGCCCTTGGATTCAAGACTCCTGAAGAAATGTTTATTGGAAAGAAGCCTAAAGTAAGCCATCTCAAAATTTTTGGTTGTCCAGTATATGTTCACATTCCAAAAGAAAAGAGAATCAAGTTGGACCCTTCCGGAAAGAAGGGAATATTTGTTGGATACTGTGGAGTCTCCAAAGCCTTTAGAACATACATCTCATATTTCCATCACATAGATATTAGTAGGGATGTAATATTTGACAAAGAGCTAGCATGAAGAAGATGTACCTCCCATAAATGTAGAAGCTACACCCTCCCCTGAAAATGAAACATTAGAGGACCATGATATGATAGAACCTCAAGAACCTACTACTATGAATATATTAGAAAAGAGAAAACTTGCTTGGGTAAAAGAAATCATACAAGAAGAAGAGAAGTATGAAGCTCTAGAAGGCTCCACAAGATTAAGCAAGAGATCAAAGCCATTCTCTAGTTATGTAGCTTTGATGTGTGATCTTGTAGATCAAGAACCTACCAGTTATGAAGAAGCTATTGAGAATAAATAATGGGTAGAAGCAATGATAGAATAATACCAATCAATAATGAATAATGATGTTTGGGATTTAGTTACCAAACCCGAAGTCAAGAGTGTGGTATCTTCCAAGTGGATATACAAGATAAAGCATGCAGCTGATGGAAGTATTAAAAAATACAAGGAAAGGTTTGTGGCTAGAGGATTTTCTCAGAAAGAGGGAATTGATTATGAAGAGACATTTGCATCAGTAGCAAGGTACACTTCCATCAGAACCATCATGGCACTTGCATCCATGATGAAGTGGAGTTTACACCAAATGGATGTGAAGACATACTTCCTAAATGGAGTTATTGAGGAAGAAGTGTACACAAAACAACCACAAGGATTTGAAGTTGAAGACAGACAGAAGCACGTATGTAAGTTGAAGAAGTATCTGTATAGAATAAAGCAAGATCCTAGATCTTGGTATGGAAGGATATATAGCTTCTTGATGAGCTTGGTATTTACCAAAATTCATGGATGATGAACATGTCATACTATTACTATATGTGGATGACAGGAAATGAGAAACATGTTGTAGAATGGAAGAAGAAGCTCGCTGAAGAATTCGAGATGAAATATCTTGGATTAATGCACTATTTTCTAGGCCTGGAAGTATGACAAATCCTAGAAGGAATATTTCTCAACCAGGGAAAGTATGCTATGGAAATCTTAAAAAGATTTGATATGTTGGATTTTAAATCCATGGCCACACCCATGGATACCAACCTAAAGTTTATATATGATGAATCTTCATAGTTAGTGGGTGTGACTTAGTATAAACAAATTATTGGGTCATTGATGTATCTAACGAATACCAGGCCATATATATGCTTTGTTGTGAACACCCTGAGTCAGTGTCTAGTTAAACCTAGATGTGTTCACCTGATAGATGTAAAGCATGTGATGAGGTACCTGAATGGTACAATAGAATTTGGACTATACTATGACGGTGATGATCACTACAGACTATATGGTTATACACATGCATATTGGGATGGAAGTACCCCATACATGAAGAGCGATTCAGGTGGATTTCATTGTATGGGATCCACCCTGATCTCATGGTTTAGTAGGAAGTAGTCCATTGTCGCTCTCAACATAGCTGAAGCAGAGTATATAGCATCTTGGTTTTCTAGTTGTGAATCCATATGGATTCAGAAGTTGATGTCAGGTCTAATTGATCTGGTGCTGCATACCACAATTATTATATGTGACAACCAGAGTTGTATAAAGATGACGGAGAACCCATTGTTCCATGACAAATCAAAGAACATATAAATCTGATATTTTTACATATGGGATATGTTACATAAGGGAGATATAAAGCTCTAGTATGTGAGTAGAAATGAGAAAGTTGTTGATGTATTGACCAAGCCTCTATCTCGAGTAAAGTTTTAATACTTCCATGACAATATTGGTGTAGTCCAAAAAGACCTTCCTCGTAAGGAGGAAAAATGATGATGATGATATAAACCTTCCTCGTAAGGAGGAACAATGATGATTATGTTGTATACTTTCCTCATAAGGAGGAACAATGATGATGATGTTGTAGACTTTCCTCGTAAGGAGGAACGGTGATGATGATGCTGTAGATTTTCCTCGTAAGGAGGAACAATGAAGACGATGATGTAGACTTTCCTCGTAAGGAGGAATAGTGATGATGATGTTGTAGACTTTCCTCGTGAGGAGGAATAATGAAGATGATGTTGTAGACTTTCCTCGTAGGGAGGAACAATGATGATGATGTTACATACTTTCCTCACAAGGAGGAACAGTGATGATGTGGACCCTCCACGAAAAGGGGAGTAGGTTGATGATGTTGTAGTGGGAGTGTATCATCCCTGGACATTAGTCCTAACTTTATACGCAGACCTTTGTCTCCGTGTTGTGGTAGGATTCCATCATCATTGGACTTATATCCTAAAGTGATAGATATTAATCACCCCATAATTGGATCCGCGGACTTTTATCTTCATGAGGCATGAGGATTGCATCATCCTTGGACTTATGTCCTACATGATAGGGATTGATCATCCCATAATTGGATCCATGAAATTTTGTCTTCGTGAGGCATGAGGATTGCATCATCCCAGGACTTATGTCCTAAAGTGATTAGGATTGATTATCCCGTAATTGGATCCATGGAATTTTTTCTTCATGAGGCGTGAGGATTTTATCATCCTTGGAATTATGTCCTAAAGTGATAGGGGTTAATCATCCCATAATTAGATCATGTGTGTTGTAGGTTATGTTGTTGTTGTTGATGATGTTGATCGAAAGATCAAGTATGGTCATAGATGATGATTTTTTTTGATCGAAAACGATCGTGTTTCAGCAAAGGATCAAGCGATCGAATTCTACAAAGGATTGAGTGATCAAGTGCTATAGATGAAGATCAAGGATTAATAATCATTATTGTAGAAGCTGATGTTGCAGTACTGAAGATGTTGAAGATGTTCCAGTTGTTGATGATTGTTCAAAAATTCCAATGACATATAGATGTATCACCTTGATGATGTTGCATATGCTCTCTCTCCTTGATCCTACAGTTGATGTTGTTGTTGGCAGTAGAATACTCTTCTCGTTAGGGAGGGTGTTGAAATATTGTAACTTCAAAGAACATTCTAAACGTATTTTATTGATGTAACCTATCGAAGATGTTTTATTCCTCTGTCGGGATGTTACTACTGTATTTGGTCGTCATAAAGTGATGAGGTAAAACCTACATTGTAAGTTGGTTCAATAGAACCCTCTTGAATATAATATAATATTGTTTTGTGTCTTCCTAGGTGAAGTCAGCCCAGTAAATTTGTTGGGGCCGATTTGTTAAGGAAAAGTCAAGTTGGAAGAAAGATTATAAATAGAGGAGGTGTGTTCCTCATATAAACATGCACACCCACTTGTGTATAGCGCATAGGAGAGAGAGAGATACATATCTACAAGGAGAATGAGCACATGTTTAGGGTTTTATATTTGTACTTTTGATACATCTATATAGAGGATGTTTTGTTGAGTTTTCTTCCACTAGAGGGTTTCCCAAGATAAATCTGTGTCTATGTTGTGATTGTGTTTCTTTCAGTGATCCTGCATATTGTAACATCCCCTCAGTACGCAGCCGAAAATGGCAAAGTATAAGTGAAAAAAGCTATAAGTACTAATCCTATACTCATCAAGCTATCGATGAATTTAAAAATGTTAGGAGACTGAAAGCGTGCACAACTAAAACGATGATTGGGGATAAATCCACTAGGGGGAGAGGCTAATGGATAACAAGGCCTTGGAGATCTAGGAAAGTTTAACCTGATTTAATTACAATTTTGATGATGCAGCAAAAGGAAGCTAGCTACCATACGTAATGGTATATTACACACTCATCAATTTATGGGTGAAAGTGGCAGTAAAATTTATGTATATAAGACATTATCATATTACTAGAATCATGGCATAGCAGGAAAAATGGTTAAAGGTTCTAATATTAAACTAAACTGGCTATGATAATCCAAGCTTTCAAACATTAAAAGCGGTTAATCACCTTACCTTGTGAGGCTGCCATTATTCTTAAAACTAAGATTGGTTGCATTATTAAGGAAGCATTCCTTGTAAGTATATATATGAATGCTAAGATCTACAGGATAAAGATACATACATACATACACACACATATATGAATTAAATTATTAACATATGTAATGAAGTTAAAACTCCTCGTTCCTCCACAAGGGGGAGGTTACTCCTACCTCCTAAAAATCAAATCAAAGGTATGGAAAGGGAGAAAACACATCTTATCACATTGCATGCAATATTAAAACTTGGGTAATATTTATATATATGTATATGGGTTATTACATATAACATAGATAATATATATGTATAATAAGGAAAAGCATAAAATATAATAATTTTTTGGGAGGCTCAAACAATTAAATGAGATACTAAAATATAGTTACTTCTTCATTAAGAAATTGAGATCTGAGCCTAGCATTGAGGAATCCTAACAAGTTTAGTTACATCGTCAACAAGGAATCGAAGATCTCTCTAACGGAGAGATACGGTTACCATTATTTTTTAACCACCCAATCAGTTTTCTTGTAAGGAGGTCACTACCACACCCTCTAATGAAGAGATACGGTTACCATTATTTTTTAACCACCCAATCAGTTTTCTTTTAAGGAGGTCACTACCACATGGTAAGTGATATAGCGCCATGTGTCTCCTCTTTTTGGTGGTGGTTTTACTTTTTATTGTTGGAGTTCACTTTCGAACCGACCGTTTACACCAATCGGATGACCGCGGTCGCGTGAGCGGTCACGTCCGACGACGACCCGTCGTCGGTAAATAGGATTCTCCTTTATTGTTGCTATCTCCTTCAGAAAGGGGATCTGCGTTGTTTGGGAGATATCAAATGAAGGGGAGCGTTTACGAATTTATGGGTGAGAGCCCAATACTTGTAAGGGGCATCCATTCCTCTACGTTTTCCAACTGGGTATGAAAATTCCTTTATGGTTTCTACTTTTGTGAGACTTCTTCTTACGATTCGCTACTAGCCGTGACGACAGATCTATTAGACAATGATGCTTTCATTTCAATTCCTGCGTAATAGATACATTATAAAAGTACTTCTATTGTTTCAATGCTTGCACTAATAAATCTATTATAGAAATTATACTGCTATCATTTTTCTAAACCTGCGTTGACTGATCTAAATGATGCTATATTTTTCATTGCCTATGTTGATATAAAAATGTTGCTATCGTTTTCTAAGCGTGCACTAACAGATGTATTTCCTGCTTTCGTTCTCAATGCCTGCGGTTGATCTATGATATGAAATGCTTCAACCTTTTCCCAAAGGGATTAGTCAATTCCAATTTGAGGGTATTTGACTTGTTATAATCCAAAAGTATGCACACGTTGCATTTTGGGGTCTCTAATACCGGTTTTATGATTTATTTTGCTTGGAAAAAACTTGGATCCGATCTTTGCATTGGTTAAAAGTATGCACACATTGCATTTTGGGTCTGTAATATGAATTTTATTATATATATTGCTTGGAGAAAACACAGATCCAATCTCTGATATATAGTTTTTCCCTTTGATCATGTTTTGAACTGGCTTATGAAATGATAAGTATCAGTTCTAGGAGATAGCCAATATTTGTATATGTGTTTGTTATGTTTTCTCTTATTGGTTTTTTTACGATTTGTAAGGCTGAATGTTTGTGCTTGATTGCGTTTGATTTAGTTTAGATCTGACTGAGTTAATTATCGGATCGTGACTACACCGGTGGCTTGTAAATTAATTACATGTATGTTATTAAGCATTGCACATTTGTTCTCTGAATGTGATTTAACTTGTCTGCGTGGTATGATCTTAGAGACCTTGTGACTTGGTGTATTGTTTGTATTCTTGGTCGATCCTTGATAATGTTGGTCTACATGTATTGAAATACATTCGGCACCTTGTGTTCTTTCTCCTAAGAGAACAATCAACATATTTCTCTCCATTTTTATCCTCACCTATCCATAGCTCTCTGCCGTTAGAGATTTTTGGATATGCATCGGAGAAGCTCTGGAATGCTTCCTTCTCCCATCGCTCTAGGATCTGCAACTTGCAAGGTGATGTCTGCATATTCTTCACTAAGGTGCGCTGCAGGAATCTTTTAGCTTCATCTATTGAAGCATACTCCAAAGAGTCGATTCGAACATCTTTGGGAAAGGTATTGTCCCAAGGCAGGATGAACAATCATTCTTTCTGGATCAGCTCTTCAGGTGTCTTCGGTGCACGAGCGATTTCTTCTTCAGCTGCAACAATTGCTGCAGTGGTAGGATGACTGTCACGGCTGTAGAGGCGGTCATATACTTCTTTTCTCATCTGAGCCTTTGTCATAGGAGCTTTTCCTTTAGCAGGAAACCTTGGGGGATCATTCTTGTCCTCACCTGCTCCTGAACTGCTACTTCCGGCGCTGAACATCTTCAAGGCTTTCGGCTCTGCATATTCCCTGGTTAACATGTCAGCCAAGCAATTCAAATATCCTGGCTTATAAACAATTTCATAATCAAAAGAACTTAACCAAGAAAACCATTTTAAGATTCTACTAGAGTTTTCAGCCATCAAGCTCTCATTCTTGAATATGCCGGGCATGATCTTCAAGTCTGTTCGGATAATGAATTTCACAGGTTTTAAGAACAGCCTGAAGTGTTTCACAGTTTTCTTCACAGCCAATATTTCCTTATGGCTTGACGGGTATTTGAGCTCGGCTCCTTTGAACGCACCAGACCCGTAGCCACAGATATTTTCTTTACCATTAATGGCTTCCAATAGGACTCCACCCCATGTTGATGAAGATGCGTCTGTCTCTATGATAAGCTGACCATTACCAGTAGGTAAAGATAGAGGAGGCAGTTTCATGACTTTCAGCTTTATGTCGCGAACTGCATCAGTCATTTCTGCAGACCATCTTGGAGGATTCTTCCTTAGTCGTTGCTGCAGAACTTTGATATCTTCGGCCTGTCCTTTGTAGAAGGGCCGAATGTAATTCAGAGATCCTAAGAATCTCTGCAACTGTGTCTTGTCCAATATTTCATCAGGAAACTTTTCAAAACCTGACAAGACATGATTCTGAAGGATTATCTGTCCAGACTTAATCACAAAACCTAAGAACTCAATCTTAGTCCTACCAATTTCCATCTTTGGTTCTGACAGAACTAATCCATGCTTGTATACTAACTCGTAGAATTTCTGCAGATGCTTCAAGTGTTCCTGCAGACTGTGAGAACAAATTAGTATATCATCAATATAGACCAGTGCCCAATTATATTCTCTGAAAATGTCCTCCATACGTTTCTGAAACTCGGAGGGGGCATTGTTTATCCCAAATGGCAGCACTCGCCACTGATATTGACCTCTGGGGACAAAGAATGCTGTCTTATACCTATCTTCAGCTTTTATACCTATCTGGTAGAAACCAGATTTCATGTCAAACTTACTGAAGATAACATAGCCTGTTATTCTTTGTAGAAGGCTGGCTTTATTTGGAAGAGGGTAGCGAACCTTTTGTAAAGCTGCATTCAACGGTTTATAATTGACAACTAACCGCGGCTTACCTCTCTTCTGCTCAGAATGTTTGTTAACAACAAACGCTATACATGCCCACGGACTCTTTGCTGGTTCTATCAAACCCTTTTGCAACAGTTCTTGAATTTCTTCATCACAGAACTTTACTTCTGACGGTGACATCAAAGCTGCAGAATCTTTCATAGGTTTGATTTCTTTAGTTTTGTCATAGGGTAGAGAAACGAAATATTGTTCCCTAGTCCAAAAGGCATTCGGACTATCTAAGCAACAATCCTTACGAAGCTTCTCAGAAATATCTTTAAGAGCTTTCTCTCCATGTAATTCTGAGAAGACTAGACTGCGCTCCATTTTCATGAAATGAGCAGTGTTTGGTAACTGTACAGGCAACCGCTCAGGAATAGGACAGACAACTGGAGCTTGGAAAGACAAAGGAAACTTAACAAACTTGTTATCGAATGTACAGATGAAGGTTTTCTTATGGTGGTTAACAAAATACGGGCTAACTTGATGGAGGAAGTTAGAACCTAAGACCACATCTTCACTCATGTCATCCATCCTATAGACAGTCAACATTCTACAGACATTTTGGAAACTTACAGTTACTTCGGCTTTGGCCTGTAGACGAATGGGTGCTCCATTAATGGCTGTTCCGCCATCAATAGTCTTTTCCCAGTAGTAACTAGGAAGGGCTGAACCACGAGCAAGGTTGACCTGACAACCAGAATCTATCATACAAGTAAGAGAGTATGGGTTATATTCACATGGGCGAAAAGAAACAGGAATAAACAGTTTCAGACCTGAAAGCATAGACAAACTGATAAGTCTCTGTTGAGGAGGAGGAGAGGAAGGAGGGGACTGTTCTGGTGTTTCTTCTTCCTTTTCTTCTATGCAATCAGTGTTTAATGCACTCTCATAGTGCTTACTGAGCTCATCGTCCGATGATTGATCTCTTTCAATTTGAATCACCTTGACTTCGCTCTTCAGATCTTCTATCTTCTTGCAAAGTTCTCTCAGTTCTTCTTTCCTTTCTCTGATTTCTAATCTCAGCTTAGCTTCTCGGCTTCTTCTGAAACTTTGTCTCTCTTTATGTCCTTCAGGATAGTTCTTATAGAGATCTGCAGGACTGTATGTCACAGAGCTTTCATATTCTATTTTCTACTTTCCTTTGCAGGCCGCTAACTGTATCTGTAACTGCTTCTTCTTTTCCTTCAGACGACCTCGCTCAGGAAACTAATAAGGTTCAAGCTCAGAAAGTCTGAGGTCTATAGCAGCTATTTCTTTTTCTAATTCCTGTTGCCTTGCTGGAGAGGAAAACATGAAAACGTTAAACATATTCAAGCTGAAATCGAAATCTGGTACCTGGAACCCCCCTAAATTTGCTTCAGATTCAGAATTAGCAGATTCGGAATAGGGAGAAAATTTATTAAGCTCAGGGTGGAGGGAAACATCTGAATCACTGGGAGAGTCAGAATCAGTGTCATCTGGAAGATAGAGATATTCACCAGAAGGTTCTTCATGTTCTTTTGGGTGATCCCACCAGCGAGAATCAAGATTATCGCAGAAAGCTGCAAGTCTTGGCTTGCTCTTCTTCTTTGGGCATTTGCTAGCCCAATGACCAGGCTTGCCACAGAGGAAACAATTCTTATCCGTAGCCTGGGAAGAACGTCGTTTGATGAACCTTTTAGGCTTATACTGCTTAGGGGGCCTAGAAGGTCGAGGCTTATATTTCGGCTTTCTGCTAAACTGCAAGGGTTTCTCCGGATAATGGTATCTCGGCGCACTTGTATGAAAACCCTTGGGTTTTTTCTTACTAGAACACTTACAGGAAGACTGTAAATGTCCACAGTTGTGTGCACCACAACCCCAATCAGGCATCTGGGCTACATTTTTACAGAAGGACGGTGTGAACATGTCCTGATGCCGTTTGAAATCTTTTTCCACTCTTTTTGACAGGCAATGCTCCTGCCAAGTATCCATGATGTATTGGTGAAGCTGGGCAATGGATAAATCTTGATAACTGTAACATTTATCTTTCATATATTTTTCCATTGCATCTGGAACGTGTCCAGGGAAACTTCGCAGATAATGCTTTAAATAAGCTGGATCATTAGCTTTTCCTGCAGAGATTAACAATTTCTGCATATAACAAAAATACTGTTGTGCCTGTGATAGGTTACACAGTCTAGCTGTCATAAACAATGAAGCGTAATGATCAGTCATATCACCATTATCTTCCCCATAAAATTGCTTTATGAGGGCCTTTAATATCTGCTGATCTGCATCTCGGGCTGCAAGCATAGAATTCTTTGCCTCTTGAGGCAAATGTCTCCACCATTCGGTTGCAAGGCCTAAAAATCCTGCAACTATGTGATTTGCGAGATATAAACTAGTTAGGGATGCATCTCTGGTTCTTTGTGCTATGGTCCAATTTTGAAGAAGGTTAAGGGCGGCCTTAATCTCTTCACGACTCTAACAACCTATATTGAGGACAGGATGATTTGGCATCTGTGAGATAAGGTTGTTCATAGAAGTAACACCAAAGTTAGTGTAGAACTTCAGACCTGTAGATGCTGTCAGCATAGATGTATCCATTTCAGGCAATTGGGTTTCTGGTTCAGATTTGATGAGGGCATGACCAGAGGATTGACCTGAAAACATATGAAAATCATAATATTTGGATTCCAAAGCAAGTGGTAGTTCAGCCACGCAGATTTTCAAACTCAGCTTCGCTCTGACCAAAATCAAAGTCAGGCTTTTGTGGATCTTTTCCGGGGACATGGAACATCCTGAATGAAAAACTTCGCTCGAGTGGAGGAGCGGAGGATTTCTTTTTCTTTGTATCATATCCTTGCAATACTAAGGATATGGCTTCTTTGCTGACTTCAGGAGCTTTCTTCTTTTTCAGCCTTTCACTTGCTGCTAAAATCTCTTCAATTTTCTGAAGTCGTCTTTCTATACGGTCTACTGCTTTCGCAACAGCTTCTTTAATTTCAGCAGTGTCTGACAGGAGGTGATCTATCAGACCTAACTTGGCTTCAACTGCGGATACCTGTTCTTTTTCTTCAGCTATGGTAGTACGCAGTTTGATGAGATCGGCTGCTACCTCATCTATATTCTTGGCAGTCAATCTATTCTGCAAATTTCCCCAGTTGGCAAGTTTGGCTTCATCCGAAACAGACTCATCTGCTCCAGAGGATTTAACAGGTAAGAATTCTTTCTTAACTTGACCATCATTTGAAAACTGTCTGAAGGGAATATCTGGCAGGTTCCTACCAGGGTAGTAGGACTTCTGATTATGACTGTTTGTAGTTTCTACTGCGCTGTTTTCTCTAGGCAGGTTTACAGAGAACATCCCAAGCCTAGGTTTGTTCTTATAATGCTGAATTCTATCTAAATTCTTTCTGCAGGCAGGACAGTCTAAGTGCTGATCTTTGTGTTCATTCATGCCAAGTCCAGAATGTGAAGATTCAGAATGTACAGAAGCTGGTATTCTTCGGGAACTAGATACAGAAGATGATCTAGAGAAATTATTTACAAGAGTGAGATCTGGATTAGGAGATCTGAAAGAGTTAGAACTTTTATCAAACTTAAGTGGTCTGGAGAGAAGAGATTTTCGTGTAGCCTCATAGTTTCTAAGCTCACTATATTTTATCTCCCATTGCTGGGGATACTTTATAGAGGTCCAGTCAAAGGTGACAGGTTGTGCTTGCTTAGAATGGTCTTGTTCCACCACGCTATGCAGGCGGGAACTCTGGTTGACCTTTGTTCGTAAAGGAGGCATAGTGTCGTTGCCAAACCTAACACAAACTAAACTCTCCAGTTGCAAGATACGGGATCCAGTCATCATGCTAAAGCCTTGAGGGAGAATATAGGCTTTCAGGAGGTCATAGATGTGCGGGTCATCTAGACTAACAGAATATTTGGGGAAAATTGTTCCAAAAGCTGGGCCATTATGCAAGGGTGCGGTGAAACCACCAACTATAGCATGTGCAAAATCTGTATGTCTGGTGTCTATAGCAATACAGAGGGATGAAATAGATAAAAACGGACGAACAAGAGAATTCAAACCCAAACGAATAGCTCCAAGATGAGCATATTTATAACCTTTACTTTTAGCCCATTCTATTTGTGATTTATCTAACAGATTTATATGTACAGGGTCTTGAGAATCAGTAAACGGAATGTCTACTGAGGATACTTTAATTTGGGAACAAGCAAAATAATTCCAACCAGTTAACTTATATACTTCACGGGGGAGAAGTTCAGGCAACTGTCAGTCTGCTGAGGGATTGGAGTTATCTATATGGATAATGGAATAATCGGAGGAAGTAGAACAATATGTGTGTGATTCTTCGTGAGTTTTACCTTTAATGTAATGAGTAATGGAAGTAATATGAGTTTTATTGTATATATTTCTTGAAGAAAACACAGATCTAATCTCTGATATACATTTTTTCCCTTTGATCATGTTTTGAACTGGCTTACAAAATGATAAGTATTAGATCCAAGAGATAGCCAATATCTATATATGTGTTTGTTCTGTTTTCTCTTGTTGGGGTTTTATGATTTGTAAGGATGAACATTTGCACTTGACTGAGTTTGATTTAGTGTAGATATGAATGAGTTAATTATCTAATATTGACTACCTTGGTGGCTTGTAAATTAATTACTTGTATGTTATTAAGCATTGCAGATTTGTTCTCTGAATGTGATTTAACGTTTCTGCGTGGTATGATATTAGAGACCTCATGACCTAGCGTATTGTTGGTTTATCCTTGATAACGTTGGTCTAAATGTAGTGAAATACATTTGGCACCTTGTGTTCTTTCTCCTTAGAGCACAATATGTGTGTGATTCCTCGTGAATTTTACCTTAAATGTAATGAGTAATAGAATCTCTTAAATCATCAAAATTACACACACACACAAATATATGTCAAAGAGATAGATCTCTCCTTATGTATGATTTATATGCGTTGGGGTTAATTTTAATGTATAACTCTTAACATGATACATTAATGTATATCTTGATACCATTATCTATTTTAGAAAATGAGTTACACGATTAACCAAGCATTAAAATTTGAAGCTACCTTTGTTTTAAATAGAGCTTAAGGTTTAAAATTAGAGATTATAGTTATTTCCTAAACCGCAGTGGATTTGTTGCCCAACTCGGTGGCTTTAGAGGGATAAACATACGTCAAATGAAGCCTACGATTGGGAGGAAAGTCGTAGACACGTTTTCAGTCACCCAAGATAAGAGAAGCAGTCTTTAACAACTAGATTTGTTTATGGATGTAATTTACTTTGTTTATAAACTTGCACTCTTGGTGTTATCGTACTAATATGCATGTTAAGTCATATAAAGTGGTGGTTGCAGAAGTTGTGTTCCAATGATTGAAAAGTCTTGGAATAACTCTCGAAGGACAAGTGTTTTAATATATATGTTGAGATTGCATGACTTCAAGAAAGTCGTAGACATGTTTTCAGTCGCCCAAGAAATTATGTTCGTAATTATGGATAGATAACTTGCTTTGAGTCACAAAAATCCTAATTTAAATGAGGTACTTTCTAGTCATTTTGTTTTAAATAAGATTTTCATATGATACATGGTCTATGGTGAAGTTAATAGAGTGAATAGAAATGTGATCATTCTTTCCTTATAAAACATTGATATATATTGAATTTGTTATTCTTTCATATCTATTAATGTGAAAAATTAGTTCAAAATACATTTCAGGTTAGACTTCAAATGAAATTGTTATGCAAGGAATCAATCGCGCTAATGATCTAGTAAGATATTGTATTTTATACTTCTTTCCTCTGTACAGGTTTATTTTCCTGAAGATAAGTAAGTTTAAATGCACGTTTAGAGAAGTAACCCTCTTATTTAAGACCAGAGTGAGAAACAATCTTTTGTTTGGTTGGATCTTATTAGATAGAGGAACGACTTGTTTACTTATAAATGCTTATATGGAGCTAGATCAATTACGTGGGTTTTCATACCTTCATTTGGTTATTTTAAAAAGTAAGTTAAAATATGTGAAGAATATTTAAGCAATTAAAATCCATGAGTATTTTAAATAAGTAACAACATACTATGATGGTGGATATTAAGTGTGAGCTTGTATAATGTTTCGGTAATAAGAGCTTATTTTATAAGAGTATGTATATTGATCTCCTATACTTTAGGTGAGATAGGATAGGTGAGATGGGAGAAAGGAAGGATAAAACAGAATTAATGTGATTCTATATTTGATGTATAAATTCTTACCATTAATCTTGTACTAGTATGGTCATTAGCATAGTCCTCTTGTCAACTACTCAATGGAACTTAATCCAATTGAATTACAGTTTTTTTATATGAACAAATGAGAATGATAGTAATGTTTACGGGTACGTTTTTATACTCTCTCAAGAGACTAACATTGTTAACTTGTTAGGATATAGTAAAAGAGAAAAATTTACCCAATTTTCTCAGAATTTACATTGAGGAATTCAGGTATGTTACAAATGGTATTAGAGCCTCAGGTTAAAACACTGTGGCCAAATGGACCCACATATACACAAGTAAGTTGTGTACTCTCTGAAATAATGTTTATGTCAATAGAAAAAAATGGTTTGCATAAGATTTTATCTTGCAGCATGTAAGCTAAAGAAAGTTAAATTTTAATAAGATTTTATCTTGCAGCATGTAAGCTAAAGAAAGTTAATTTTTAAATGAGACATTAAAATTCTTTACATATGTGATGACTAGAGTATACATGGTTGCTCCAATTAAAATGCATCAGGTGAACTTAAGGATAATGGATAATTAAGTTGGTCCTTAAACCTCCCCGTTAAGTAAATCTGTAGTCAGAAAATCAGAGATTATGGTTGTTAAGTTTCTTTTGAAGCATTGCGTTTGTCACCAAATGCATGTATGAATTTATTGGGGCATGAATTATTAATTGAAGAAATTGAAGCTTTCCATTTCTGCTACCTATTCTTCATGACAATATGGTTGCATGGTAAAATATCTGTGAAAATATTTTTTGGAACCCTCCCCCCATGGATCTTGGGTGGGATTTACTTATCCCTGAATATTTAGTTAACAACAATATCTTAGTCTACAACCGGGTTATGATCTTAGCCTGTGGAGCTCTTTATTTTTGTTTCATTTATGATAGTTTTTTTTAATGTGTTCTTTGTGAGGATAACCTTATCTTACTAACCACAATAAACTATATACTCCAGTTTTAATCCATATCAAACTTTACTGCAAGACCTCATTGTAAAGCATACATAGCTAATTTTATCTTTGGTTAGAATTATACATTATCATAGACATTAAAAATTACTAAACGAATGACTTAATGAAGTAGTCCTTCATAAAGGATAGAAGGTTTAAACCAAAGGAACTTGAAATATTATTGAAATGATACAGTTAAAAGAACTTTCCCTGGACTCAAGCAAGAGGCCACGTGGAAAATAAATTCCTGGACTCAAGCATGAAGGCTTGAGGGGAAAATAACCTCTTCTCTGAGGCAACACCAAGGGGCAAAATTGAGGATCCAGCTCTACTTTACTAAAGTAACTTTTCTTGGACTCAAGCAGGAGGTTGGGTGGAAAATAAATTCCTAGTCTAAAGTGAGGAGACTTGAGGGGAATTATGAAAGAGTCTGTGATATCAATGGCAAGACCTAGGAACACAGTTTGCCATCTAGAAAACAAGACGTTGTTTGATGTTTTTGAGAGGGGGACTTTTGACTACCAATCAAAAGGGAGAGTAACCTCAAAATTTTAGCCTATAATTCCAATTGGTGTCAGCAACTTCAGAGAGATTTCAATGTTCAATAGATAACTGTTAAAGATGAAAAAAAAAAACTCAAGGGAGAGTTTGTGACCAACAAATGTGTTTTTGAAAGTTGCTCAAACATCATAATAAAACACATATTAACGACTTTTGCTAGTAACCAAAGAGTTGAAAGTCTTAATGTGTAAATGTTATTTCTTAGGATGAATGATAAATTTTAAAAAGGTTACTGCTTAAAACTATGTGAAATAAATGATGCCAAGAGATGTCTCTCTCAAGTTGAGGACTAGTTAAAGCTTCCAAGTATTGGAGGTAAAAGACGCCCTCCAAAAAGATAAGTAAATCTAAATTACTTATGAATTATTTTGAAGGTAATACTATATTAAGTCTTCTTATGATGATAAAAGCACAAATAAAGGATGAAATATGTTCCGTAAATTGCAAATGTTGTGTTATAGAAAGGACTTGTTGTTTATGTTTTGAATTAGATTATGAATTAATGACATGTTTACTCAATAAATTTTGGAAGACCTAGTTTTGTTGCACAAAAGTACAGGTTATGAAGGATAAAATATTGTGGGAATCACAAAATATTGATGATGACCAAAGCAAAGTTGAAGAACATCGCAAGGGATGTGGCAGCAAGCAATAAGAACTTGAAGGGTAAATGAACACAAAACCTTGGACGAATATGTAACACCGAGGGAGGTGTTACTTTTAAGGAGGAAAGTATGTAACATCCCCTCACTATGTGACCGGAAATGGAAAATTGTAAGTGAAAAACACTATAAGTACTAATCCTAGACTCATCAAGCTATAGATGAAATTAAAAATGCTAGGAGACTGAAAGCATGCACAACTAAAACGATGATTGGGGACGAATCCACTAGGGGGAGATGCTAATGGATAACATGGCCTTAAGGGTCTAGTAAAGTTTAACCTGATTTAATTACAATTTTGATGATGTAAAGAAAGGAAGCTAGCTACCATAAGTAATGGTAGATTACACACTCATCAAATTATGGCTGAAAGTTGCATTAAAATTTATGTATATAAGGCATTATCATATTACCAGAATCATGACATAGCAGGAAAAATGGTTAAAGGTTCTAAGATTAAACTAAACTGGTTATGATAATCGAAGCCTTCAAACATTAAAAGTGGTTAATCAACTTACCTTGTGAGGCTGCCATTATTCTAAAAACTAAGATTGGTTGCATTATTAAGGAAGCATGCCTTGTAAGTATATATATGAACGCTAAGATCTATGGGATATATATATATATATATATATATATNAAAATATAATAATTGTTTAGGAGGCTCAAACAATTAAATGAGATCCTAAAATATAGTTACCTATTCAGTAAGAAATCGATATTTGAGCCTAGCATTGAGGAATCCTAACAAGTTTAGTTACATCATTGACAAGGAGGTTGATGCCACATGGTAAGCGATATAGCACCATGTGTCTCCTCTTTTTAGTGGTGGTTTTCCTTTTTATTGTTGTGATCTCCTTCAGAAAGGGGATCTACAATGTTTGGGAGATATCAAATGAAGGGAAGCGTTTAGGGATTTATGGGTGAGAGCCCAATACATCTAGGGGGCATCCATTCCTCTGTTTTTTCCAACTGGGTATGAAAAATCCTATATGGTTTCCGTTTTTGTGAGACTGCTTCTTACGATTTGCTACTATCCATGATGGCAGATCTATTAGACAATGATGCTTTCATTTCAATGCCTGCGTAATAGATACATTATAAAAGTACTTCTATTATTTCAATGCTTGCATTAATAAATATATTATAGAAATGATGGTGCTATCATTTTTCTAAACCTGCCTTGAATGATCTAATTGATGCTAGCTTTTTAATTTCCTATGTTGATATAAAAATGTTGCTAACGTTTTCTAAGTGTGCACTAACAGATCTATTTCCTGCTATCATTCTCAATTCCTGCGGTTGATCTATAATATGAAAATATTCAACCTTTTCCCAAAGAGATTAGTTGATTCCAATTTGAGGTAATTTGACTTGTTATAATCCAAAATTCTGCACACATTGCATTTTGGGTCTATAATACCGGTTTTATGATTTATTTTGGTTAGAAAAAACTCGGATACGATCTCTATGTTGGTTAAAAGTCTGCACACATTGCATTTTGGGTCTGTAATATAAGTTTTATTATATATTGATTAGAGAAAATGCAAATCCAATCTATGATATACATTGTTCCCCTTTGATCATGTTTTGAACTGGCTTGTGAAATGATAAGTATTAGATCTGAGAGATAACCAATATTTGTATATGTGTTTGTTCTATTTTCTCTTATTGGAGTTTTTATGATTTGTAAGGTTGAACGTTTGCGCTTGAATGTGTTTGATTTAGTGTAGACCTAACTGAGTTGATTATCTAATCGTGACTACCCTGGTGGCTTGTAAATTAATTACCTGTATGTTATTAAACATTATAGATTTGGTATCTGAATGTGATCATGTACACATCTTTTAAGCAAAGAAACATGAAAAACATTATGAGCCCTAGTGCTAGCAGGAAATGCAAGTCTATATGAAACCGGTCCTATTATTTCAAGCACTTCAAACGGCCCAAAGTATCTAGGAGACAGCTTGGAACAACTCCCAATATTCAAGGAACTTTTCTTTTCCTTCACCCTGAGGTAGACATGGTCCCCAACACTGAACTCTCTGTTTACCCTATGCTTAAATCTACATAGATTTTTTGTCTGTCCTAGGAAACCTTTAGATTTTGTCTGATCTTTACAACCTCTTGCTCCATCTCCTTGAGTAGTTCTGGACCGATCACAACTCTGTTCATTGGATCATCCCAAGTCACTGGTGTTCTGCACCTCCTCCCATACAAAACGTCGTATGTACTCATCCCCAAGGATGATTTCTATCCATTGCTATAAGCAAATTCTACCAAGTGTAAATAGTCTTCCCACTTGGATGGTTTTTCCATCACATACATGCGAAGCATGTCATCAAGCACTTGGTTAAGTCTCTCGGTCTGACCATCATTCTGAGGATGGTAGGTAGTGCTGAAATTCAACTTTGTCCCTAAGTCTGCAAATAATTACTTCCAAAAATAGAGGTGAACTTGACATCTCTGTCAGAGACTATTGCCTTAGGCAATCCATGCAATTTAAAAATATCCTTCATCAATATATTTGCAATGTCATCAGTATTATGCATAGACTTAACCGGTATAAAATGTGTTGCCTTTGTCAACTTGTCCACCTCAACCATGATGGAATCATGTTGTCTCTAAGTGATTGGAAATCCTATAATAAAATCCATGGAAATAACTTCCCATTTCCATTCTGGAACCGACAAAGGATGCAACAAACCTGCTGGGTGTTGATGCTCAACCTTTACCTGCTGACACTTCATGCACCTTGAAATATATTTTGCCATGTCCTTCTTCATCCTGGCCAAAAGTACTACTTCCTTGCTATAGCAATTGTCTTCTGATATCCTGCGTGCCCAGAATATGGAGCTTGATGGATCTCATCCATAACAGCCCTCCTCAAATATGTTACATTTGGAATATAAATTATGCTCTTATAAGTAAGAAGTCCATCCTCTTCTAACTTATAACTTTCATACTTCTGTTCAAGGTTTTGATGTTGTAATTTGTCCTTTACCTGCGCATACAATTCATCTTTAGCAGCATGATTAACAATCTGCTGTCTCAAATCTGACTGGAAAATACTAAGAGATGCCACATGCACTTCCTGCACCTTCCTACTGAGTGCATTAGCTACCTTATTCTCTTTCCTTTTATGTGCTTGATTTCAAAATCGAACTCACATAAAAATTCCAGCCAGCTAGCTTGCCTAGCATTTAGAGTAGGCTAATCAAACAAATATTTCAGACCATAGTGGTATGTCCTTAACTCAAATTTTCTTCCCATCAAGTAATTCCTCCACATCTTGAGAGCATGTACTATGGAAGCAAGTTTTAGATCATGAGTGGCATAATTCCTCTCATGCTCCTTCAACTTTCTGGATTCATAGCATATCACGTGGTTGTCTTGCATAAGAACTCCTCCAAGTCCTTGACTACATGCATCCGTACATACCACAAAACTTTTCTCTGGGTTTGCAAACTTTAAGACCGGTGAATTGGTGAGAAGATACTTTAACCGCTAGAAACTTTGTTCACACTTCGAGGTCCATTCGAACTTTATACCCTTCATTTTCTAGGAAGTGATAGCATGTGCAACCTTGGAGAATCATTCAATGAATCTCTTTTAGTATCCTGCAAGCCCCATAAAAGATCTTACCTCTATCACATTATTTGGAGTAGGCCAATTATTAATAGCTTCAATCTTATCAAGGTCCACAGATATACTCTCTTCTAAAATAATGTGACCCAAGTACTGAATTCTATCCTTATAGAAGTCACACTTTCTCAGCTTTGCATACAGCTGATGTTCTTTGAGAAATTGCAATGTTAGTCTCAAATGTTCTTCATGCTCTTCTTCATTCTTAGAATAAACAAGAATGTCATCAATGAAAACAAGAATTTTTTTTTCCAAATACTTGCTGAAGACACTGTTCATAAGGCACATAAATGTTCCTGGTGCATTTGTGATACCAAATGGTACTACTAGAAACTCATAATGTTCATACCTTGTTCTGAAGGTTGTATTATGGATGTCTTCATCCTTGATTCTCACCTGATGGTAACTAGAGCTCAAGTCAATCTTG
This sequence comes from Pseudotsuga menziesii, assembly GCA_001517045.1. Taxonomy (NCBI): domain Eukaryota; kingdom Viridiplantae; phylum Streptophyta; class Pinopsida; order Pinales; family Pinaceae; genus Pseudotsuga; species Pseudotsuga menziesii. The sequence goes on from LPNX010650674.1 coordinate 94,859, forward strand.
GAAAATACCTTTGATCCTTTCATTTGATTAAAGAGGTCACCAATTCTCGGTAAGGGATAGTTTTTCTTCACTGCGACCTTGTTCAACTGTTTGTAATCAATACACAATCTGAGTGTACCATCTTTCTTCTTCACGAACAAAACTGGTGCTCCCCAAGGAGACACACTCGGCCTGATATACTTCTTCTCTAACAACTCTTGTACCTACATCTTCAGCTCTAACATTTCTGGTGTACTCATCCTGTAAGGTGCCCTTGACACTGGTGCTTCTTCTGGCACAAGATCAATTGTGAAATCTATGTCCCTCTTTGGAGGAATCCCTGGAACCTCATCAGGAAAAACATCCCTGAAGTTTTGCAACACGTGATAGTCTTACAACTTGGGATTTTCATTCACGGTTGCCTCCTCAATATGGGTTGCATAGAACTGACAACCTTTTCTACAACACTTCTTTAATTGCATTGCTCAAATTTGCCTCACAGAGAATACCTTTGGAATGCCTCTTACAACTATTGGGTTCCCTTCTTCATCCATGCATTCGAAAGTGTTGTTATAGCAATAAAGCTTCACTCTGTGATATTCTAACCAGTCCATTCCAATGAGAACATCATAGGAACCAAGTGCTATAAAATTCATATATACACAAGTGACCAATCCTTTCATCATCAATGGGCCTCTCTCTACCATTTCACTAACCTTTCTCTTAGTGCTGGTGGCTAGCTGAACTAACCATGATTTTCTATGCTTTACTTTCTTAAAAACACAAATCTCCACTACTCTAGGAGCAATGTAACTATGAGTAGAACCAAGGTCAATCAAAATAGAAATAGATTGCTCAACAATCTTACCCGCAACTTCAACCACAATTGACTGGTGATCTACCTGGCGATCCTCCAGTGCTGCATAGATCCTAGGAACAACTCTTGATACTTGACCCACTGTTTCTACCTCTTGAATGTTGTAAGTTGGCCTTGCATTCTCATTCTCAAGTGGACAATACCTGCGCATGTGAGGTCCTCCAAATTTCCAACATTGGAGTGGTTCTCTGTTTTGCTATGTATCTTTTGTCTTTTCTTCCACCACTCTAGCTAGATGCTTTTCAACTTGGGATGGATGCTTCTGCTGATTCCTGAAGTTAGAAGGTTTGAAACCTTTCTTTCTTAGGTCAGACTTCTCATTCTTCTTATCCTTCCATGTCTTATGAAAATCAGGCTTTCCTTTGCTTTGCTCATAGCAATACTTATCTTTCCTGGTCGATTCTTCCAAAGTTCTAGGCTCATAGAACTCAATTCGGTCGTTGTAGGATAGAGGCAATCCACTCAGAAAGAACTGGATTTTTAGCTTCTAATATTTAATATACTTGACATACCTTAGCAGTTCCAAGAACTTGTTTGCATATTCATCCATGGTCTGTTGTCCCAATCTCAGCTCATGGAATTCTTTGATTTTATCATCGTAGTACTAGTTAGAGAGGTACTTTTGCTTGAAATATTTCCATACAATCTTCCTTTCATTTTTCTTCTTCACTTTCCTGAAGTGTTCCCACCAAATAGATGCCCTTCCAGTCAAGTTGAAGATGGCTACCCTAGCCTTCATATTTCAGAATAGTCTTGGACTTGGAAATATTTTCTCATCCCAAGAATCCAAGCTTCAGCTTCTTGGCCAGTATTTACCTCACCATTGAAGGTAGGAATCTTTCCCTTCTTGAATTCATCTCGTGAGTTGTTTTGGTAATGCCTCTTCCTCCTACTCCTGTGAGATGAAGAGCTGGAATCTTAAGTGGATCTTTCAGAGTCAGATGGCCCACTAGGAGATCTCTTTCTTCCTCTAGCAGTGTTCTTACTCCCTTCTGGGTTTACTGTTTGATCCCTAGAGTTCATCTTTCTCTGAATATTTGTTAAACTTTGCAATATAGCTGCGTTCAACTCATTCTGCTCCTCCTATGCCTTAATTAGTCTCTCATTATCTGCTCTCTAGCTTTGTATCTCCACCCTAAGGCTTCTCATGGTGGTTGCAAATTTTGTGGGAGTATCTGAAAAACTTCTCCCATTAGATTCTGTCTCATCATTCCCAATTTTGACATTTTCCCCTATAGCATATTCCTCATGCGCATTGGGGTCTCGTGCATAATCATTCATATCATTTGTCCTCAGGGCCGAACTAACTATTCCGAATCGCATTGCCCTTTCTAAAGGTGACTATAATTTTGCAAAAATGTGTCAGATAACAAAACTGTTAGATATAATAAAAACCAATATCACTTACCCACTGCCCATGGCATTTTTTCTCTGTTATGTGGCCAACAATACGTTGGAACTATTAACCAACAGCTTTGTAACTGTCCAACTCAGTCCATCAAGACCCAATAATGTAACCACTTTTCTTTTCGGCCCATCCAGACCCAACACTGCAACCAACAGCTATGATACCACTCTGTTGTGTACCCATACCCCATTATCACGTGGAATAAAAAAAATTCATTGAGAACCTTCACTGTTCATCGAAACAAAGAGCATGGCCACGAACCACTTCTCGACATTTCCAAAACTGTCATGCTCTCTCCCATATTCCATTGATCAGTTCAATGATCTGCAAGGAAAGAGATCAGAGGAGATCGGACGACAGAGAGAAATTGCAATGGAAACCAATGATCACAAATAGTTCTACATCTGAAATCAAATCGACGGCTCAGAATCCACCGTGAAAATCAACGGTGCAGAAAACCCGAATTTCAAGATCAAAAAGTTACGATATTTGTAATCTCACATCCCGCATTGTAAACATATCAACGATGTAGAATCATCCTGCCAAAATTGACGGCACAAAAAAATTGAGTTACAGGATTGGAAAAATATGGGAATCGTGACACCACGATCCCACATCCCGCGAAAAGGGAAATTTTGGAAAGAAAAAATGCAGAGGTCATAATCCACAAAAAGACATCTCCGAATCCCACATCCTGCATCCTGCATCGGAAACAAATCAACGGTGGAGAATCATCCCGCCAGAATTGACGGCGTGGAAAACTTGAGTTACGGGATCGAAAAATATGGAAATCATGACATCGCAATCCCGCATCCCGCGAAAAGGGAAATTTCAGAAATTCAATTTGATCATGAAAATTTCTAAGGTATACAAATGATTTTTTTAAGCATCCAGGCCATCACCAATCTAGCCAATCTAAATTCATAACAACTTAGAAATTTCATTGAATTAAATCACAAGTACATATGCATCATTCATGAAACATACAACTGAAATAAACTCATTTCATTCAAGCATTCATTCTTGTACATTAATTTATGAACAATTACAGTTGCAGGGATTGAAACACAAGAAATACTTATCTTTATTAGAATATTGTCTCGCAACCAGCAATGTCGCTGCAACATTCCACCCAACCATAGGCCAATGTGCTCATCAATCTCTCAGCAACACTGCCAACCACGATTTGGGCATGATTTCCCTAAGGAATAAGTAACACTAGCATATTTCCCCATAGAAAAGGATACAATAAAAATCATCCAAGAAAACATAGTTGGGTTTATCAGGATTACACAGACAAAGGTTTACACTTAGCCATAATTCACCTGAGACACAGCTAAGCCAAAATATGGGTTTATCAGGCTACCAGCCAAGCCATCCTTCTAGTTAGATTTATTAGGCTGCCAAGGAGGTGGAAAGACTGACTGCTAAGCTAGTGAGCTCAATCACAGAGCTATGGACACCTACACTAGATCTATCCTGGCTTCTAAAACATTTAGACACCCAACACAAGGAAGCATCCCCTTCTCTACTCCACAGTCGCTCAGGACATTCCTTCCCTTCCAATGCTATTCAAGGTGTACAAAGAAGAAAGTCAGCTCCTTAGATCTATCTATGAGATTCCTATACACACTAGTTTTATCAAGCACGTCCAAACTCCATTTCCATTCCCCAAATCAGTTCAGATGCCAAACAAGGGTGTACACATAGCGATCTCAGTTCCAGGATTAACAAAATGTAACAGAATCCAAGGAATACACACATGCAAAACAATTACGAATTTCCCAAGCCAGACCGATTATTGCAATAACCCAAAAACAAAATCGTTTGCTGGTCATTCAATTGAAAAACACAAATAAGATTTTGGGCATTCGCCTTTAGGAAACAACTAACAGATAGGAAAAATCATGAAAAGGAAAACAATCCCCCCCTAGGATCCAGACTCTAAGCGATTTTTGCTTGCTTCCTCAAAAATGAAGATTGGATTCCAAAACGTTCCACATACTTCCCCAAATAGTAAGGGGAAGGTGAAATGCCCCTGCATAAGGGGAAAGGCAGGCATTTTTTGTTGTTTTATTGCCCAAGAAAATTTAAAAACGTTTTTCCAGAAATGGTGCTTTGCCCATTTCGAATTTCTTCCTCCTCTTCCCATCCCCCCCCCCCCCCCCCCCCCCCCCCCCTTATCCTTAGGAAAAATCATGCCCCCATCTCATTTTGTTGCATTGACATAGCTGGATGTAGGATTTTAATTAAAAACTACAAATTTAACATGATGTCCAAACTGATAACGTTCAACTAGCATAAAACACCATCGTCCTAAATCTTAATCACCGAAACATAAACACTAAATCAATGTTGGGGATTTTTCCTTGATCTCCACACCATGATTATTTACATCATAATTATTAAATGCAAATGAGGTCAAAATTAGGGTGTTACACTACTACAGGATAATACTTAGAAGGGAGGTTGAGCGCCATCATCTAGTTGAGAAGAAAAAGTTTATGAATTGCTTAGATGAAGCTTTCGGTTATCTAGGCACTCATATAACTAGAGATCTCCTCTTCGACCTTGAATTTTTGAGGAAACCCAGAGAATCCTAGGAGAATCTTGAAGACTTGTTTAGAAAACAATATGAGCTTCGAGGACACCTCCTAGAGAATGAGCTGGTAGCCTTACATCCCAGCAATTTCGAAATAGTGGAGAAATTCTTTACTAAATTCAAGTCTCTTGCACTCCAATGTAGACAATTCGGAATAGAAATAAAGGATGAGGAAAATGTGCTCTCCATTCTTAGCAAGCTCAGTCTAAAGTATTCAGTATTTGTATCAATCTTCCATTCAAAAAGGGATTCCTTTCCGGATTGGAAAACTCCTTCGCTTGATTCCTTTTCTGAGTCCTTAATCAAGGAGCAAGAGAAGTTGATTCGAATGGGAGTCATCAATACCTCCAAATATTAAGCTCTCCTAGTGAATGACTATTCCAAAGCGCAATACAAAGGAAAATCAAAGAAGAAGGATCCTAAAGTAGCTGATTCGAAGCCTAAACATAATCAACAAACTTCAGAAGGGACCTGAGGCTCTAAGAAGAAGAAGTTTGAAAAGAAGATATGTCCCTATTGTGCAAAGAGTTTTCATCTTGAAGATAATTGTATGAAGAAGAAGATTGATCAACTTTCATCTCTCCTCAAGCATCATAACATTGCTCTCCCACAAGGATCAAAGAAGCCCAATGAAGAACCACCTACAGAAGAAGATGAAATGTGCCATGCTTCGAAATATAGCCTTACTCAATCTAATGCATACATAATTGATTCAAGAGCATCCAACCACATGGTTTCCTCCAAATAATCCTTCTCATCCATTACACTATCAAAGGGGCCTAATATTCACATGGGAGATGATTCCCATATTCTAGCAGAAGGAAGGGGACCAGTAAGAGCGAAGTATGGTGAGTTCAATAATTTCCTCTATGTGCCCTCCCTTGCAGCTAACCTGTTGTATGTTTATCAGATGACTCATACAGGCTCTCCCAAGAGAGTTACATTTGATTTAGATATTGTTGAGATCACAGAAAAATCCACTGGACAACTCATAGCGAAAGGTATTGCAAATCACTCTACTAACGCTTATGAGTTCTCACATTTTTAACCTGTCTCTCCTCCTACAACTTTATTGTCTCATGCTAACAATACCACCAAGATTTGGCATGTGATATTTGGTCATCTCAATTTCAAGTATCTTAAGCAACTCCACAATGGTAAATGGTTGAAGGTTTTCCTTCCATCCAAACTTCCGATGGAGTATGTGTTGGTTTCTTGGTAGGTAAGAATCCAGAAAAGAGGTATGATGTTGGGAAGGCACATAGAGATGACCCTATACTTGATTTGATACATAGTGATGTAGCTGGACCTATGCCCACAAAATCCATTAATGGATGCAAGTATTTCCTCACCTTTGTTGATGATTGTTCTAGGTACTACTGGGTCTACTTCATGAAACAAAAATCAGAAGTTTCTGAGACTTTTTAATTTTATAAGTCTATGGTTGAGAACAATTTCAGTAAGAAAATCAAGTCTATAAGATCTTATCGAGGAGGAGAGTACATCAAAGGAGACTTCCATAATTTCTATGAATCATAGGGGATTCGAATGGAACACTCAGTTCCATACACACCATAGCAAAATGGTGTAGCCGAGAGGAAGAACAGAGCATTGAAAGAGATGGAAACATGCCTTTTCCATTTTAAACATCTACCTCCTCCTCTTTGGGCTAAAGCAATAAACTATGCTTCATATTTGCAGAATAGAGTGCCTCATAAATCAGTGGTTGGGGCCACTCCATTTGAAGCACTGCATGGGTATAATCCCAATATCTCTTACTTGAGATTTTTTGGTTCCAAATCTTGGGCCAGAATACCACTTGACAAGAGGAAGGCCTTCCAAGCCCAAAGTAGTGAATGTATTCTGCTAGGATATGTAGAAGATGCAAAAGATTACAAAGTGATGGAGGTTGCAACCAAGAGATGCTTCATTGAGAGGAGTGTCCAGTTTGAAGAAGATCAGTTGTATGAGACACCACCATCAATAGCACAGGAAGGTATAACCATTTCTCCACCTATTTTTGATGATGATGATTTGATACAGGTTTCAGATTCATATGAGGAAGATCAAAACCAGTATGATCATATTATTGAGATTGAGTCTCATGAGATTCTAGATCCAGAGCCAGTATCCATTCCAAATCAAAATTCTAAGCCCATATGGGCTCAAAAGCTCCTCGATGCAGCTGGAAGTGGTGTTGGAAATCCAAAAGATAGAAGAAGAACTAGGTCCTAGTATCAGAATGAACATGTTGCACTATCTCTCACAGATTCACTCCCTACAGAGTGGTGCAACAAAGTTCCAGGTCAGTGCTACTTAATGATTGCGAATTATCATCTACATGGCCCACAAAAGAAGAAACGTGATCATTTTCTACCTTCAACATCTAGAACAAACATGCACAGTCATCAGTTCAGAAGTACATTGAGCGGTTCACATGCACAGCTTCAGGAAGCTGCTGCACAGATGGACCATGCTACTACATAGAGCTTCTATTTGTAGCAAGTTTTTTGCTCAAGTTATTTTTCTAAGGAGGAATCTTCTTTCTTCTAAAGATAGCTTGAATTTTCCTATTTTCTACTTATTTTGAGGGGGGGGGGGGGGTTCCCATGAGGTTTTCCCCTATTTTCTTGGTTTTATTAAGAAGCATTATGTCTTTTAAATTGTAAATTGGGTGACTTATGGCCTTGTTTTCAGGGCCCATAGTTGTCCAAGTTAGGATTCAGGGGCGTGTTAGGATTATTAATCCTCCCTTGGTCAATTTTCTATTAGATTAATTTAGCCTAACTTAGGATTTTTAATTAATTATTTAAGTCCACTAGTACCATTGGGTCCACATGGCCTAATGGGGCCACATGTACCAGTTACTAGAGTGTGGGGAACACTACTAGACATTGAATGACACTAACTGCACTTGCATGTATCAGTTTAGGATCCTCTTAGGCCAATCCCTACATTTTAGGAGCCACTGGCAGTCCCAAAACCAACCTCCTTTAGTTAGTTGGAGTTGGAACTAGTTAGTCTTAGTTAGATTCCAGTTACTTTCAATTATATCACAATCAATTATCTAGCACTAGTTATGCATGGCTAATGCATGGCTACATGTGGAGTAGGCACATTTTCCCACCTACCACCTCAGTTGCACTGAGTTAACTAGTTATTACTGATTGTATGAGTCAGTTGGACATATGGGAGTTTATATGTTGGACTCCGATATTTATTGAGACACCATGAGTTAGCTAGTCAGTTAGGTACAGTCACATCCAGTTGGTAGATTCGAATTCCTTCCTAATGGATTCGAACTCTTCCTATTTGTAGACTATTGTAACACTAGATTTAATTAATGTGAATTATACTGTAAATTCCCAAGCTACACTCATCTGTTTCCAATGTGGTTTGTTTTGTTTAGTTTGTATCTTCATACTCCTTTTTCTGCAATAATTATTCAGAACTAATTGCTTGAAGATCTAAATGGAACAACAATTCTAATAGATCTGAATGAGTTAATTATCAAATCATGACTACCCCGGTGGCTTGGTAATTAATTACCTGTATGCTATTAAGCATTGCATATTTATAATCTGAATGTGATTTAACTTGTCTACGTGGTATGATCTTAGAGACCTCGTGACTTGGCGTATTGTTGGTTGATCCTTGATAACACTGGTCTAAATGTACTGAAATACATTTGGCACCTTGCATTCTTTCTCCTTAGAGCAAAATATGTGTGTGATTCCTTGTGATTTTTACCTTTAATTTAATGAGTAATGGAATCTCTTAAATCATCAAAATTATATATACATTTTCTCAAAATTTACATTGAGGAATTCAGGTATGTTAGACATATTCTATTGTTGTGAAATTGAATTGAATACTAATGATATCTATCTTATCATATGGAATCTTAACAATGTACACATTAAATCAATGTTTCGACATAACCCCATTCATATATCATGTAAAGTTTTACAGTCTTATATTTAGATCTCATGAAGATTTATGCAAGCCCTTATTTTTCTTAACATGATTTTTCCTATTTACCAATAAAATAGAAATATTGTAACATATTCTTTTAATCGTGCTTATATCATAACATCATTCCTAATCCCATGAATACATATTGTAATGAAACAAAATATGATTTTATAAAAGCATATGATCATCAAATAATCATGTATCCCAACATTCATATCTCATGAATCAATCATGCAACTGTATATTCATAAATTTATGAAATAGTCATTCATGCTCTATATTCATATCTTATGAACAATCATGCATCTCTATATTCATATTTTATAAAAAAATAGGCATTCTCTATATTCATATCTTATAAAACAATCATGCATTCTCTATATTCATATCTTATGAGACAATCATGCAACTCTATGTTCATATCATATAAAACAATCATGCATGCTTTATATTCATTTCTTTTGAAAAAAGCATGCATGCTTTATGTTCCTATATTATCATGCATGTGTTATAGTCATATATTATGAAGTTTTTTAATTTGCAAATAAATGAAAGACAATCAACATATATGCTCACAATTCCTAATCTCAGGAATACAGATCTCTATATGACTATAAAGTAAAGTTAAAAAAACATACAGATCTAAATAACATATAATAAAAAATTCGGGTACTTACCTTTTATTGTTTTGAATGATACCTATTGATCTCTTAATCTTCCTTGCGTAGATTACTAGATTCCCTCTATCTTGCTCTCTTTGCAAATTGAGTACATATAGGAGGTAGTGAATCTTTACATGGAGAAACTGGATCCCATGCAACCCAGAGTGAATGATCTTCTTTAGGAAAAATTCTTCCAAATATCATAATCCTCTTCTTTTAATGAGTTCTAAACTCTATTAGATCTCATTACACACAATATCCATTGAATAATGAAAATATCCAACCACAAATCATGGGGTTATTCCATCAATTCGTCCACTTTGGGAAAACAATGATAACATGAATTCTGAGAATTTCATCTTCAAATACCTAATCGTACCTCTCAGAAAGTTGCTAATTTTTTTAAAATATTCTTCATAATAAGCTAAATCATACCATCTGGGAAGGGGTTTTCAACCGTTTTGTCTAATTCCTCACGGATTGATAAGAACATCTCTATGAAATTTGTATCCTCAAAAGTGACGAAAATGGTGCATATTGACTTGCTTTTTAGTTCTCCCTATATTGGATAAAGACTCCTCACTCACTGAGATCACGTAGACATCTAGATAGTGATACTAAATAATGCTTAACACCCTTGTCTTTCATGTGTTGAATTTGGAAGCACCTTCAATTCGGTCTTCTGGATGGACGAAGATCAATGCCATAGCTCCAAGCTATTTGCTCAATACTTCAATATTTGTGTCTGATTTTATTTTGTGTGTGAAAAAATAATATCTTGCATGCCCTTTCTCTGATACCATGTTATTGTTTGAGAAAAAATGGAAATTCTTGAACTTTAAAACTTTAATCCACAATTATAGTGTAGATAGATCTCATCAATAATCCAAAGACGTAAATAAATCAAACCATAGAACATAGGATATACCCTTCGAAAACCTTCCAATGATTCGGAGGATAAAAAACCTAGCAAACAATCTTAGAGTATGATTGATAATTGACATATAATGATTACAACACAATATAATATTTCTTTTTCCTAGAGCAGAAGAGAGGAGAGAACAAATGGAACATTGTGATGATCTTTCCAAGTGCATAGAACTTTAATAACAATTCAAATTAGGTCATAAAAGGAAGGTAGAAAATATTTCATGCTTCAATAAGTAGTTAACACTCAAAACATTGTTTTATATTCAACTATATTCGCTCACTGACTTGGTGTCAAGTTGAAACTCCATAATTATCTCCCATAAAGAAGATAGGCACCCTCCATTAGTTCAGTAAGTTTAAATGTCTCTAACTGAGTTGTTAACTGAATGAAATGAACTAAACTGATTGGAATTGCATGCAACTGAATGGAACTGAATGTATCTGAACATAACTAAATGTAACTAAACAGAACTGAATGTAACTGAATAGAACCCAATGTAACTGAACATAACTGAATGTAACTGAACATAACTAAATGTAACTGAAGAGAATTCAATGTAATTGAAATGGATTGAATAGAATTGAACATAACTGATTTTAACTAGTTCTCCTCCATGAGTATCATCTTCAACAACCACTTGCATAAATTAAGGAGTTGATTCCTTAATTAACTAAACTTGTTTTATCACAACTAAGACTCAACTGATGTCTTATCAATTCAAGTTCTATTGGAGGCATACACGGGCAATTCAGATTCTCTCTCCATCTATGTGCTCATATTAATTTTCTTTGCATGGTCCATATTTTTTTTCATTAATTCTATATCATATCATACTCATAAGAGTTGTTTCGAACCTATGATCATATGTATTACCCTGGGTCATTTTTTCACATGCTAAAATAAATCACTCTAGGGATAACTAATCCCTAAAGGAGACTTGTAGCACATGTTGACCATGACTAGCCATACATCACATAGTATATCCTCAAGACTTAATACAATATAAGTCATGTGAAATTAATGCAACATAAGCTACAAAATGAATACAACACAATTCTCAAACCTTACCATAAGTTCATTATATTAACCGTAAGATCCCGAATAGGACTTGATAAAGGTCCTATCTTGATACAACACAAGCTCTTTAACTTAACACAATAAATTAGTGAACTTAATACAACATAAGTTCCAAATGTTGATGTATTTGTAACTTCGGAATGTATTCACTTATTGTATTTCATTGTACCTCGACGGAGATGTTTATTCCTCCTATAGGAAGAGTCATTAAAATAAAAAATTCATGTAAAGTCATTGAGGTTAACCCTCCATTGTATGTCGGGGCAATAGTCCCCATAGTTGAGGGGTATTAGGGTTATTAGACTCTCTTAGTGAGGTCAACCTTGTAGAGTAAGTGTCAAGTGGAAAACTAGTATAAATAGAGAGTGAGAATCTCTATTTGAAACACAAACTCACTCAACAATAGATCATGAGTGAGAGAAGAGGATCTCGCACAAGTAAGAGAGAGAACAACTGTCAGAGATCATCTTTATTTCTTTGGGTTTTAATTTTTCCATTGGTGCTCATTTTATCTCTGAGGAAGTTGTGGGTTTTTTCCTTTATGGTTTCCCCAAGGAAAATTATTTGTGTCTTTTGTCTCTTGTGATTATTGATGTGCATGTTATTCTCTCAAATAAGATCCTAGATCATATTGATTAAATGATAAAAATATAACATGGTATCAGAGATAACATGAGAAAAAGACACTATGCAGTTGCAGAAGCTAAGGATTCTTACTTTTTGGGTCTCTCTCCACATATTATAAAAAAAGGAGGCTAGGATAACTCTCCATTAAAGGGTGCATATTTCTATTGAAACAGAATCTGATTCTGAGTATTTTTCAATTTTTGAACTGTCACTCCTGCAGAAAATTAAGGCTTTTCACAGAAGTTGACTTTTTGAGTGATTCTAGGATAGGATTGTTATCCTCCTAAAAATCAAAATTTAGAGACCATGATCGAATTTTTTGGTTGGGTATAACTCCAAGAAAGTCAAACCCTAATTTGAAAACCCCAAAAGACTAAAACTAGTCATTTTGGTGCATTCGCTATATCTCGATATTGGAGAAGGACCAGGAGCCAAAAATTTTACAAGTCGAAGATAAATTCCTGATTTACCCTGTGTAAAAGTTGCAGCTTCATATTAGCTATATTCTGGGAGATATGATTCCTCCAAATTAGGATTCCATCCTCTCCCAAGATTCATCCCTAAACATGACACCTAGGGAGAATTGCTATATCTCGGGATACAAAGGTCCAAATGAAATTTTTCAAGATGTTCCATGTAGGGAACGAAATTTAATTTTTGTGGTAAAATTTTAAGACCCTGAAGGTGAAACAATAACATGTGGAAGTATGTAGAAGTTTGCTATGCTGAACAGTCCTGAAATAAGTCATCATGGGAAAACTCTCATAAGTCCCAATTGGTGAAAACAATTTTTCTCAAACCTACGGTTTTGGAAAGAGGAAAAATGATTCTACCTCGGTGCGAGGTTTTAGACACAGAGAAGCAGTAATTTTGGAGATATGCAGAAACAATATCAGGAAATTCTGTAGAAGAAATTGAAGAAAACTAGGGCATCAGATATTTTGTAGTTCTAGTCAAAGTTTTGGGAAAATGAGTATGTTGCTCATCTCTCCTTCAGGAGGCCCATATTTCTATCCAATAATATCTGAAAGATTCCAAGTTTTGAAAATTATATTTTCTCTGACAAACCCTAGATCATCCAGCTCTGGAACCAGGACGGACACCTCAAATCGGTAAGATCTAATCTTTTTCTATTTACATTTGAGGTTCTCTTTTCAGAATGACTAATCACACCAGCTTGATGAAAATATCGGTGAAGCTGACAACTTCCAAGTATGGAAGTATAGGAACTCCGTGATCCTTGAATAAATTGACTTAGATCAGTATTTTAGTAAGGAAGTTCTAAGAGCTAGAGGGAGATGAGGCTAAGGCCAGAGCCAAGAGAATCATTACAGATTCTATTAAAGATCATCTCATCCCTCATGTGTCATCCTTGAAGACACCAAAAGGAAGTGTTCTATTCTATGACGAAGAAATCAAAGAAGAATAATATATTGTTATAACCACCTTGAATGGCCTCCTAGGATCATGGGATTCATTCATTTGAGGAATGTGTTCCAGAAGGAAGTGATTACCTTCAGCAGAATCTGGGAAGAGTGCACACAAGAAGAAGCTCAACTCATAATAAGAGAAGAGAATATGGGAGAAACTAAATATCAAGCTCTCATGATTCAAAGAAGATCCCTCAATCGATGAGGAATATGAAGGACTCAATTCTTGAAGAACCTCTTATCCATCTTAGCATTTGGATAAGAAATGATGATGTTATGGATGAAGAATACAATGAAGATGAAGGCTCAAGAAGGAGTCTACCCATGAAACAAATAAAGATAAGTATTTGAATTGTCTTTCCCAATATATCTATTTGTTTATATGACATTGCTTAGTTGTGAAATGTATTATGCATGATAGAATGTCTTCATTAATGAACAATATACTACTAATATGTATGTTATGGGTAAGTATCCTATAGTACTATACAACAATCCATTGCTACTTATCCAGGATGAAAACTCTTTGCTGACATATTCAAGATTAGGGAACAATATCAATAATGTTATGGTAGAGATGGAAGGAATCTGGAAAGTTTATGTGTATACGAGATATGGATGAATGTTGTATTGGCTAAAATAGTTGGATGATTATATCTTTATACATAAGAATTTTCCATTATGAATATTCCTTACGAAATGTTTCTAACCATACGACTCGTGAATTTGACTTGTAGGAAATATCACATACAATTTCCTACAACAAAAGAAGGATGAGACTTGTTACGAAGAACAAATAATGACAGTTCAAGATTCACTCCAATAAGCATACATGAAGAGGAACCTCAAATACACCATAGCAAAAGAAAGAGCTTTAGAAGAATATAAAGAGAATGGTAGATCCATCACGAGAGATGAAGACCACCTTGGGGCACAAGAAATAATCCAATATGAATAATAATATGATGATACTTTCAAATAAATAAAGACACCTCAGACACAATGCAGTTAAGTGACATTGTTGAGTGACAACATTGATGCAGATCCTTCCAGCTATGAAGAAGTATCCAAGAAGAAAGGGAAGGAGAGCACCAGTTCAAGAAGAATGATGTCTAGGATATGGTATCGAGACCTTAAGGGAATTATGTAGTGTCTTCTAAATGGATCTACAAGATCCAGCATGCAGAATATGGAAACATCGTGGGATATAAGGCAATATTCGTAGCACAAGTCTTCTCACAGAAAGAAGCAATATACTACAAAGAGACATTTGTAGCAACTAGAAGTTGAGACACATGACAGGAAGAATCATGTGTGCAAATTAAAGAAGGCCTTGTACGAGCTCAGAAGGCACCCATGGGATATCTTCTTCTATCAAGAACATATCATCTACATATAGTAATAAATCATAATCCCATCATCCTCAATCTTATAATATAGGTTGGAGTCTGCTTTAATTTTAGTAAATCCTAATCTCATTAGATATCCATCGATCCTACCATAACATGCTCTGGGTGCTTGCTTTAGCCCATACAATTCCTTCTTTAGTCTACATACATGAGTTTTCTTATCATTAGTCTCAAACCCTTGCGGTTGTTCGATATATACCTCTTCTTCAATCAAGCCGTTTAGAAATTTTGTCTACACATCCATTTGATGTAGCTTCAAATTCATGTTGGATTCCAAAGAAATGATAGTTTTGATTGAGGTGTATGTAGCTGTGGGTGCAAAGGTTTCCTCATAATCAATTCCCTCTTTCTGAGAGAATCCTCAGGCTACAAATATTTCCTTGTACTTTTCTATACTTCCATTTGTTGAGTGTTTATTTTTGTATATCCATTTTGAGGATACCACTGAGTTGTATTTTTGTCTTGGCATTACTTCCCACACATAATTCTTTATAATGGATTGGTATTCCTTGACCATTGCATCAACCCACTCCTTCTGTTTTATTGCTTCTTCAAAACATTTTGGTTCTTTATTAACTGGATCACACATCAAACACATATAACTAGGGTATGACTTTGGATTCTTTCTTTCTCGGATGGTTCCTTCTGAAACACCATGTCTTTTTACTTCTTTGATTTCTTCACGATCCCGGGAAGGTTTTCTCGTTTGAGAAATCAATTCATTTGGTAAATCTTCAGGTAACTAAGGTTCTGTCATATCATGATATTCAGGTATCTAGACTTCTTCTTTGTTTCTGACTGATTTAGTATTTTCAGCAGCTTTGGGGATTCATGCTCCTCTTCATCTTCCTTATATTTCTTTGACTTTCTGAAGGTTGTATCTTCGTCAAATGTGATATCTCTGCTAAGTTCAATTTGACGATATCATGGGATATAGATCCAATAAGATTTAGATTGTTTACTATACCCTATGAACAATCCCTGCTTTCCTGAAGGATCTAACTTTGTCCTTTTCTCCTTGGGAATGGGAATGTAAATAGGACAACCAAATATCTTTAAGTGACTTACCTTTGGCTTCTCTCCAGAAAAAATTTATTCTATAGTTTTATTCCCAAGGGAACTATGGGAAATTCTATTCTGTACATATATTGATGTTCTTGCTACTTCTTCCCACAGGTACAATCGAATATCTTAATCATGTATCATAGCTTTCACAGCTTCCATGATAGATCTATTATTTCTTTATGCCATGCCATTTTGTTGTGGATTATAGGGAATGGTGAGCTCCCTCTTAATCCCATCTTCCTTTCAATAATCATTGAATTCATTTGAAGTGAACTCTCCTCCATTATATAACCTCAAAATCTTTATTTTCTTCTTAGAGATATTTTCTACTAGGGCCTTAAATTCCTTGAATCTTTCAAACACTTCATCCTTCTTTTTCAAGAAGTATATCCAAGTCTTGGGGGAATAGTCATCAATAAAAGAAGCATAGTAGACATACCCACTTAATGAAGTAGTTTGTATCGACCTGCGTATATCTAAGTGAATAATATCTAAGATCCATTTTTATTTACTATCACTTTTTCGAAAAGGATTCTTAGTATTCTTCCCTTGTGTACATCCTTTGCACACTCCATTTTCTATCTAAATTTTTGGAAAACCATTCACAACCTTGGTTACAATTGGAAGATCTTTGTAGTGAACATGAGCAAGACTTCTATCCCATAGCTCACATGGGTTAATGATACTGGTTTCTAATGTTGAATCTGTATGTCCCTTTAATTTGTAGAGTCCTCCTTCTTCAACTCCAATCTCTATTGCATCATCTATGGTTTTACCTTTTTTCCACATGAGAACTTTTCCATCCACAAAATCAACTCTGAATCATTTCTTGTCTAAGGATGAAATGGAAAGAATATTCTTCTTTAGTCTTGGGACATAGAGGATATCTTTCATTTTCATAGGCTTTCTAGAATCCAATTTATAGGATGCTTCTCCTATTGCTTTAATGGGATACTGGGAATCATCTCCAAGCATTACTTTGTTTGGATATTCCTTTTTTTCAAGGCATGAGAGTGATTCCTTGTAACCAGTCATGTTCTTGGAGGCACCACTATCAACTAGCCAGATGTCATTTCTTGGTGAGACTTATCTTGTTAGAGAAGAGATTCAAACACATTCTTCACTGGAGTCTTCATCCTTCTTTGCTTCTTCTTCAACTTCTTGATCACTATATTCAACAGTATGGGCTTGAAACATTCTCATATTTTTTATCCTTTCTGCTTCCATGGGACAGAGTATGGAAATGTGTCCCAACTTGTGACAAGTGAAGCACTCAAAATTTGAGAAGTATCTCTTGGGTCTTTTAAACCCTTGAGTCTTAGAAAGATGGTCATGGATATTAATTTTTACTTTGGTGTGCGCTATCAAGGCTTGATCCTCATTGTCATTTAGCTTTTATTCTCTAGCTTCTATCATTTCTTCTTCTTGAACAAATTCTTCCCATAAATTTTGGAATTTCGTTAGTTTCCTTCTTGAACAAATTCCTCGGATAAAGGCTTCACAATCTCTTGGAAGACCATTTAAGGTTGTCATCATAATCTCTGCTTCTTCAACCATATCATCAATGGCTTCTATTTGATACTTGATTTGAGATACTCTTGTAAAGTAAGACTGCATGGTAGCTGAATTTTGAGCTCTTACACTTTTTAGTTGATTCCTTAGGGTCATTTTCCTATTAATGTTTCTTCCTTCGAATAGACCCAATGGAGAATCAGACATTTCTTTTGGAATCTCCCTTGAGGATACTTGAGGAATCAAGTTATATTTGATGGATTCAACTATGATACTTTTAGCTATGTTCATATCCTTCTTATGCTTGGATTTAGCTTCAACTTCTTCTGGTTCTTTCACTTCCTCTTTCACAAACTTATCTAGATCATTCTATTGTAGGATGCACATGATCCTATACTTCCATGCTATGAAGTTTTCAACACCTTCAAGATTTTCATCTGGCTTGGTATTCTTTGTCATATTTAGAATACCGAGAACTTCAAATGGAATAAGGAGGAAAGATACTTACTTGAAGAAAACAACTTCTGACTGACCTCCTTCTGGATGACCTAGGGTTTGATGTAGAAACCCTAATTTTTTAGTGTGGATCACAGGTGGAGCTGAATGGTGGAGAAGATATGCCTCCCTGGGGTGAGGTATAATTTATCTTCCTTTTTCTAATATTGATGATTAAACCTCATGAAAACTGAAGCCCTAGTTTTTCCCGACAACAGTAATTGGCCGAAAATTGAAAATTCTTGGAATTTTGTTCTATATTCACATAAATATGTACTCTTCAAAGGTGATTTGGGAGAGCCTTCTTTTATGGTTTATTTTTGGACGTATTTGTTAGGATTAGCAAAACCCTAACTATGAAATGATTCCTTTCAGGGTGGCTCTAATACCATGTTGAATTTTCTTAATTTACTTAGATGATATATTAAAACGAATAGTCACTAGTAGATCACTAAAAGAACAACAAGCACAGAAAACACAAGAGCACAAGAACACAAATATTTTCCTTGGGAAACCATGAGGGAGAAAACCCCTCAAAAATTCATTGGTATATAACTCAACCAGATCAGTGTAAAACCCAGACAACTGCTTCTCTCTTCTTTCTGGCACACTAATATTTCTGTCTCTTGCAAAACAGCTTGAGTGAGTGAGTACAAATGAAGGGGAGAACCTCCCTATTTATGTTCTTCAGTTGACTTGAAATATAACCTAATAGGGCTGAATTCTCTAATTGAATGGGCCCACTTGTCCAACTCGACACCACAAATAACATTTAATATATTGACACTTGGGTACTATTGACCCGACTTACATCCGGAGGTTTACATTGATTCATTCAATGATATTAACAATACAAAACTCATCTCCTAAAGGAGGAATACAATCAATACATATGGAATATCTTCCGAAGTTACAATACTTTAATAGAGAGGTGGTTGAGACATCAACGGTGGATCTTTTTCTTTATGTGTAAAAAATTCAATATAAAAAAATACACCTTAAGAAATTGGATCCCTCTTGGTGCTTAATAGATTTGGCTTTAAGATGGATATATGCTGGTACAAATCATAGATAAATAATTATACTGATTCTTTACTTCATGTTGCAAGGTCATTATCAAAGTGATCAAGAAATCTATTAAAATTCCTAAGACGTTGCTTAACTGAAATACTATCATGACCTTGAAACTTACAAAGATAATCACGTCAGCAAATTCCCTTAGGGAGTGGATGAGGATACAGAATTCCAATGGGACATACAACATTGTGAATTGTACCATCTAACTAGGTTATAGGATCTCTCAACTTAGTGTCACTAGTTGAGACTTCAAATTTTTTCCATCCATCCATTTTTCTTCTACTACTAAATGTCTCTTGTAATAGACGACATGCAATAGGTACTATAGTACTCAAGGAACATGTTTTTGCTCCCAAAAAATGTCCTCCAAAATGCCATCACTGAGAATGGTCCCTTGGGAAAATCAAGACCAAGGGAGTTTATGAACATCTAGATTCATTGTAACTAAAAATGAATCCTTGAATTTGAAACTAGTTCTTTCTAGTTCCTAGTGGGTATACAATTAGATTCTTCAAATCTATACATAAGATCAACAATGTCTGCTCCACAAAACCCAAAATTCAAAGTAAATTCTATTTTTTGGTCTTTAATAGTGCATGAGTCCACTTGGGAGAGGAGGAAGAAGAAAGACATGAAATATGAAGATATTAGTAGGGAAAAACAAAAAATGAATCCTACTAATGAAATATTTTGACACTGATTCGAAAAATAAAAGTGAGCAATCATAAGAACGGATTCTCAACATTTAAATACTCACCATATTTCAAACAGAAATGATTATTACTATCTTTCATTAATCAAATTTTCCTAGTCAAGCACTTGGTTCTAAGAAATTTATATTATTATTCACCTAGAGAAAGGTCTAGGGGAAATAAATTCATGCCTTATGATCCTTATCCTATATAAGTCCAAGAGGAAATTTGGATAGTCGCCACCTAATTTGGGAATGTTCCTAGGAATTTTTGTCTTATCACGAGATGTTTGTGAATCCATTGATGAGCAACACAACATCTAGAAGTAGCCAACCTATTGTAGAATGACTAGGTTTTCCTTGGCATAATGTAGTGAGCCCAAACATCATGGTTTGTATGGTCCCATAAAAACACTAAAACATGTCTATTTCAGAACTTAGTTAGCCAAGCATGATCCAAAAATGGCCCAACTTGGCATGACATCTAAAACATAATAAAATATACTAAAAAAAAGAAACATTGAACCCCAATTTTGTTTACTAAAAATTGCACCCCTGTTGTTTCATTCATTTCAATTTATTTGGAGGAAAGGGGGAAGTTGTTTTGGGTCAGATTTTTTTTTATAGAATTTTTCATTTTTCAAATATATTTATTTGTCAGTCCATTTTTATTTTTTCCATTCCAGAAATTTTGGGACAACTTCCAGCCATCCTCCACATCTATCCTACATCCTCCACACCCGTCACCATCTGCCATCCCATAAAATCATGCAACATAGGTAAAAAGGGATTTAGAAGTGACCTTCCAATGCAATAAAACAAATATTATAATGAGTTATGTTTCTTATTATTTCCTAGATGAAAAAAAAGAACATTCATGCTTTGTTTTAAGAATCATGGTTTATGTTTCTGATTGTTCTAACTTTCTCTCTTCTTCCTTTATTAAGCCTTGGAGCTCAAGAATGAATTATAAAGAAGAGAGAAAGAGAAGAAAAAAATTCAAAGGGTATATCTTTTCATGTAAGTGTACAATCTGCATCAATACAGTCAGTATCAAAGCTAATTGTGTAGGTCATTGGTGGTAAAAAAGGGATACTATAAGATTTTCATGGAGAGATATGTTTAGTGTATTTTAGGAAGAATTTGCAAAAAAATATTTCAATAATCACTTACAAAGGAATTGTTAAATCAAGATTCAACAATCATTTGAGATGTAGACTAAACCTTATATGGGTTTCTTTTTATTTCGAATGCAAAATTTCTCAATTGTTGAATGCTTTCATTTTTGTTTCAGTGCTTGTTGTTGGGCGTATAACTTGTTAGTTTAAATGTTTCATTGCATTCAAATTCATCTGTTGGTGATAGTACAAATATGGATAATAGTTCAAACAATAAAATCAAGTGAGAGAAAGTAAATATTGTTAACTCTATTAATATTTTAAAATCTATTTCTTGTTATGGATAAAGCAAATTTATGCAGGTTGTATGACAAGATTGGATGGTTATATCTAAGATACATTGTGGCCTCATTTAGTCAGAGTTTCTTTGTAGGTGGATGGTAATAGGAGGAATGCCTTACAGGATGGAGATCAAGATGTTGTAACACCCCGGTTTTGACCCCATTTGCATTTAAATAAAATGATGTAAATAATCGTGGTGTGGAGCTAGGAAAAATCCCACCATTGAGATTTAGTGTTATGTTTCAGCAATTAAAGTTGGGCCGGTGGTATTTTTTTTATGCTAGCTGAACATTATGTTAAAATTGCAGTTTTAATTAAAAATCCAAAGTCGACTATGTCAACGTAATTAAATGAGATGGGGGCATGATTTTTCCTAAGGATGAGGGAGTAGGGGATTGGAAGAGTGGGGAAATTTGAATTGGGAAGACCCCCACTTTGGGAAAAACGTTTTTTGAATTTCTTGGGCAAGAAAACACCAAAAACGACCACCTTTCCCTCATGCGGCAGCGTTTTCTCTTCCCTCACGAATTGGTTTGAATAAAAAGTTTTTGGAAACCCAATTGAGCATTCACACAACAACAAGCAAGCAAAAATGATTCTGAGTCTCAACCCTTCACGATTTTCCCCTGATCAGAAATTTGTTCCTTCACGTTTTTTGTTTTCTTTTGTAGATTGTTTTTCTTCCCATTTTCTCCTATTTGCTAGTTGTTTTCCTAAACACGATTTCCTTGAATCTGATTTTGTGTCTTTTGATTTGAAAGACCAACAACATTTTTGTTTGGTAATTTATTTTTGCAACAATCGGTCTAGCTTCGACAATGTTCAGAAATTCGTAAATTTCTATGTGTGTATGTAATCCTTGGTGTTTGCTACATTTTGATAAATCCCAGGACTGAGATATCTGTGTGTGCACCCACGTTTGGCATTTGAATTGACTGAAAGAATTGAAATAGATTCTAGACTTGCTTGATAAACCTAGTATGTGAAGAACCTCACAGACCAATCTAGAAGGTTGGTTTTCTTCTTTGCATACCCTAAATAGCACTGGAAGGGAAGGCATGGCCTGAGGGGATGTGTAGCAGAGAAGGGAATGCTTCCTTGTGTTGGGTGTGTAATTGTTTAGAAATCAAGATAGATCCAGTGTGGGTGTTCTTAGCTTTGGATTGATCTCACTAGCTTAAGAGTCTGTCTTTCCACCTCCTTGGCAACCTGATAAACCCAACTAGAAGGATGGCTTGGATGGTAGCCTGATAAACCCATCTGTTGGCTTGGCTGTGTTTTGTGTGAATTTGGCTAAGTGTAAACCACTGCCCATGTAAGTTTGATAAACCCAACTATTTGTCTTGACTGAGTTTTATTGTATCCTGGGATATGGTTGAAGTCCGCTAGTGTTCCTGATTCCCTGGGGAAGATCCTGCCCAGCTCGGGGGTTATTGAGATATTAAAGAGCACACTGGCCTATGGTTGGGTGGAATGTTGCAGTGACATAGCTGGTTGCGGGACGAGTTTCTTTCAAAGATAAGTATTCTGGTGTATTTAAGTTCTGCAACTGTATTAGCTTGTGAATTATTATGAAATTATCATAAACATGTTGAATTGAATGAATTATTTTTCTCCCGCTATATATATCATGTACATTCCATTATGCATATGTTTATACTTATGAATGTTTTATTTCAAATCAATTTTCATATTATGTTCATGGGGGCTTATATTTCCTGGGTTGTTAGATGTTAGTCGCGTCCTCTCCGCCAAGTAAGGGTTGGGGACGTGACTGTGTGGTATCAGAGCATTGGTTGCAAATTTGGGCCTCCATGTGCCATGAAGAACTAGCCTCTGTGATTAGTAGAAAGAAGAGGCAGATAG
Source organism: Pseudotsuga menziesii (assembly GCA_001517045.1). NCBI lineage: Eukaryota > Viridiplantae > Streptophyta > Pinopsida > Pinales > Pinaceae > Pseudotsuga > Pseudotsuga menziesii. Next base: position 118,002 of record LPNX010650674.1, read on the forward strand.
GAAATTGTTTTGAAATTTTCCCTAAGTATGAATTTTCTAAGTATTGGAGAAAATACTTCTTTTTCTTTGCTGACATAGCGGGCGAGTTTTGTTGATTAGGCCGCAGCGGTTGAGTCTCCTGGAAGGAGCCGACGGGCATTGGGTGAGATGAGCCGAGAAAAAATTTTGAATTTTTTTTCTATAGTATAAAATTCTCTCTTTGTCGGCTGAGAAGCATCGATTCGCAGTGGGTGAAAATTGGGCTTCAAGCCGCAACGACAGGTAGAAGTCAGAATTCAAGCCACAGCAGTAGGAGAAAGTTGGGCTTCGAGCAGCAATGGCGAGCAGAAGCCAGGGCTCGAGCCGCAATGACGGGTGGAAACCAAGTTTTTCGCTACAGAGGAAAAGTACCAAAATTTTTCTAAGTGTTGGCAGCAGCAGCAGGAAAAAGAAGTTTCGAGCCGCTACAGCATCTGAAATTTGAAGTTTGAGCCGACGAAGCAGCGGCCAAAAGTTGAAGTTTGAGCCAACGAAGTGGCAGCTGAAAGTTGAGTTTCGAGCCGATGTGCGGTGGAGGAATGTTGAACATCGAGCCGCTATGGCGGATGGAAGATGAACATCAAGTCGATGTGCGGCAAAAGAATGTTGAACATTGATCCGATGTGCGGCGAAAGAATGTTGAACATTGATTCGATGTACGGCAGAAGAAAGTTGAAGAACGAGTCGCAACAGAGAAAAGAAAAGGAATAAGGAGCCGCTATGCAATGGAAGGAAAAAGAAGATGAATCCGACGAAGAGGTGGATGAGAAAAGAAGATGGAGCCACTACGACGGATGGAATATGAAGATCAAGCTGCTGTAGCGAGTGAAATTCAAAAAAAATTCCAATGCAGCAGGTGAAAAGTTTTGAAATTTTTTGTATGAAAAGTGAAAAATGGTAGCCTATTTATGCACCAGATTGCGTGAAATCAAAGTATTTACAAAAAAAATGAGGGCATTGCCCTCGACCCCCCCGGCAAGGGGGCAAGCCCTCTTGACCCCTGTCATCCCCCTGAGACAGTCATTCTTTGTGAAAGAAAATTCTTTGTTTTTGGAAAAGTTGTCAATGTATGATTTTTCCAAGTGAAGGTAAGTAATGCATGATTCATGTGAATGTTATGCAGCTAACAACTATGTTATTTACACATTTTGTAGAATCATAGTCACCTTCAAAACCAACATTCCAGATAGTGCAGTTGGGTAAAGTGAGTAGTGGCTTAGCCATGAGAACCGACAACATGCATGATGATGTACAGAACCCCAATGAGTATGAGGAATATGCTATGGGGGAAAATGTCCAAGTTGGAAATGTTGAGACAGAATTTAATGGGAGAAGATCACAAGAGACTCCCTCAGATTTTGCAAACACCAGGAGAATCCTAATGGCAGAGATGCAGAGTTAGAAGGTAGATAATGATATATTGGTTAAGGCTTAGGAGGAGTAGAATTAGATGAATGTAGCCATGCTGCAATTTTTTTTAGATATTCAGAGAAATATGAACTCTAAAGACCAGATAGAAAAACTAGAAGGGAGTAAGAACACTGCTAGAAGAATAAATAGATCACCTAGTGAGTCATATGACTCTGAAGGGTCCACTGGAGATTCAAGTTCTTCTTCTCACAAGAATCATAGAAGGAGGCGCTACCAGAACCACTCACAAGATGAATTTAAGAAGGCAAGGCCTCCTACCTTTAATGGTGAGATAAAGAATGGTCAAGAAGCTGGAGCTTGGCTTCTTGGGATGAGAAAATATTTCCAAGTCCAAGACTATTCGGGAAATATGAAAGCTAGAGTAGCCATATTCAATTTGACTAGAAGAGAATCCATATGGTGGGAGCATTTCAGGCAAGTAAAGAAAATCAATGAAAGGAATATTTTGTGGAAGCAGTTCCGAAAGTATTTCAAGGAGAAGTACCTCTCTGACAGGTACTACGATGACAAGATCAAAGAGTTCCATGAGCTGAGATTGGGACAGCAAACCATGGAGGAATATGCAAACAAGTTTTTGGAGTTGTTCAGGTATGTTAGGTACATAAAAGATGAGAAGGTGAAGATCCAACATTTTCTGAGTAGATTTCCTCAGTCTTACAAAGACCAAATTGAGTTCTATAAACCTAGAACTCTGGAAGAAGTAATAAGAAAAGCTAAGTATTGCTACGAGAAAATCAAGAACAAACCGGATTACCAGAAAACATGGAAGGACAAAAGGAGTGGGAAGTCAGACCAAAGGAATAAGGGTTTCAAACCTTCTAACTTCAGGAATCAACAAAAGCAACCAGCACCAGTTGAGAAGCATCCAACAGAACGATGGGAGAGAAGCCAAAAGATCCACAAGAGAACAGAGGACCACTCCAATGTTGGAAATGTGGAGGACACCACATGCATAGGTACTGTCCACTTGAGAATGAGAATGCAAAGCCAACATACAATATTCAAGAGGAAAAAATAGTGGGACAAGTAGCAAGGGCTGTACCTAGAATTTATGTAGCACTAGAAGACCGCCAGGAAGATCATCATTCAATGATGGTTGAAGTTGTAGGTAAGATTGTTGAGCAATTTATTTCTATTTTGATTGACCCTAGTTCTACTCACAGTTATATTTCTCCTAGAATAGTGAAGGTTTGTGATCTTAGGAAGGTAAATCATAGAAAGTCTTGGTTAGTTCAGCTAGCCACTGGAACTAAGAGAAAAGTTAATGAAGTGGTGGAGAAATTCCCATTGGTGATGAATGGATTGATCACTTGTGTAGATTTGAATTTTCTACCACTTGGTTCCTATGATGTTCTCATTGGAATTAATTGGTTAGAAGCTCACAGAGTGAAGCTTGACTGTTATAATAAGACTTTTGAATGCATGGATGAATAAGGGAACCCAGTAGTTGTAAGAGGCATTCCAAAGGTAATCTCGGTAAGGTAGATTTCATCAATGCAGTTAAAGAATTTTTGTAGAAAAGGTTGTCAGTTGTATGTAGCCCATATTGAGGAAGCAACAGAGAATGAAACTCCTAGGTTGGAAGACTATCCTATGTTGCAAGAATTCAAGGATGTTTTTTTCTGATGAGGTTCCAGGACTTCCTCCAAAGAGGGTCATAGATTTCACAATTGAACTTGTGCTAGGAGTAGCACCAGTGTCAAGAGAACCCTACAGAATGAGTACACTAGAAATGTTAGAGCTGAATATGCAGCTGCAATAATTGTTGGATAAAAAGTATATTAGGCTGAGTGTGTTTCATTGGGGCGCACTAGTTCTATTTGTAAATAAGAAAGATGGTACACTCTGATTGTATATTGATTATAGGCAGCTAAATAAAGTCATGGTGAAGAAAAAATATCCCTTGCTAAGAATTGATGACCTCTTTGATCAAATGAAAGGAGCAAAGGTATTTTCCAAGATTGACTTGAGGTCTGGTTACCATCAGGTGAGAATCAAGGATGAAGACATTCATAAGAAAGCCTTCAAGACAAGGTATGGACATTATGAGTTTGTAGTGGTACCATTTGGACTCACAAATGCACTAGGAACATTTATGTGCCTTATGAATAGCGTCTTCAATAGGTATTTGGAAAAATTCATTCTTGTTTTCCTTGACGACATTCTTGTTTATTCTAAGAATGAAAAAGAGCATGAAGAACATTTGAGACTAACATTGAAATTGCTCAGACAACATCAGCTGTATGCAAAGCTGAGCAAGTGTGACTTCTATAGGGATAGAATTCAGTACATGGGACACATTATTTCAGAGGAGGGTATATCTGTAGACCCTGACAAGATTGAAGCTATTAAGAATTGGCCTACTCCAAAGAATGTGACATAGGTAAGATATTTTATGGGGCTTGCAGGATATTATAGGAGATTCATTGAAGGATCCTCCAAGGTTGCACATGCTATCACTTCTTTTCAAAGGAAGGGGATAAATTTCAAATGGACCTCGAAGTGTGAAGAAAGTTTCCAGTAGTTGAAGTATATTCTTACAAGTGCACTGGTCTTAAAAGTTACAAACCCAAAGAAAGATTTTGTGGTATGTATGGATACATGCGGTCAAGGACTTGGAGGATTTCTTATGCAAGGCAACCATGTGATATTTTATGAGTCAAGAAAATTAAAGGAGCATGAAAAGAACTATGCAACTCATGATCTAGAACTTTCAGCCATAGTACATGCTCTCAAGATGTGGAGACATTATTTGATGGGCATAATATTTGAGCTAAGGACAAACCATTGTGGTCTGAAATATTTGTTTGATCAGCCTACTTGGAATGCTAGGCAAGCGAGATGGTTGGAGTTTTTATGTAAGTTTGATTTTGAAACCAAGCACATAAAAGGAAAAGAGAATAAGGTAGCTGATGCACTTAGCAGGAAGGTGCAAGAGATACATGTGACATCCATTAGTATTTTCCAATCATATTTGAGGCAGCAGATTGCTAATCATGTTGCTAAAGACGAATTGTATGCACAGGTCAAGGACAAGTTGCAGTAGCAAAGCCTTGAAAAGAAGTATGAGGAATATAAATTGGAAGAAGATGGACTTATTAACTAAGAACAAAATTTATATTCCAAATGTAGGATATTTTAGGAGGGTTGTTATGGATGAGATACATCAAGCTCCATATTCTGGTCATCCAGGATATCAGAAGATGATTGGTACAGCTAGAAAGCAGTACTTTTGGCCAGGAATGAAAAAGGACATGGCTGAATATATTTCAAGGTGCATGAAGTGTCAACAAGTGAAGGTTGAACATCAACATCTAGCAGGTTTGTTGCAGCCTTTTCCAGTTCCAGAATGGAAATGGGAAGCTGTTTCCATGGATTTTATTACAGGATTTCCAATGACTTGGAGACAACATGATTCCATCATGGTTGTGGTAGACAAGTTGACAAAGGCAACACATTTTATAGTGGTTAAGTCTATGCATAAGACTGATGACATTGCAAATATATTCATGAAGGAGATTTTCAAACTACATGGATTTCCTAAGGCAATAGTCTCTGACAGAGATGTCAAGTTCACTTCCAAAGGCAATAGTCTCTGACAGAGATGTCAAGTTCACTTCCAATTTTTGGAAGGGGTTGTTTGCAAATTTGGGTACAAAGTTGAATTTCAGCACTTCCTACCATCCTTATAATGATGGATAGACTGAGAGAGTTAACCAGGTGTTGGAAGACATGATTCGCATGTATGTGATGGAATAAAAAACCAAGTGGGAAGATTATTTACACTTGGTAGAGTTTGCTTATAATAATGGACAACAAACATCCTTGGGGATGAGTCCATATGAAGCTTTGTATGGAAGAGGTGTAGGACACCAGTGACTTGGGATAATCCAATGAACAAGGTTGTGCTTGGTCCAGAATTGCTCAAGGAGATGGAGCAAGAAGTTGTAAAGATCAGGTAGAATTTGAAGGAAGCCTAGGACAGACAGAAAAGCTATGCAGATAAGCATAGGGTGCACAGAGAGTTCAGTATTGTGGATCATGTTTACCTTAGAGTAAGGGCAAAGAAGAGTTCCTTGAATATTGGAATTTGTGCCAAGTTGTCACCTATATACTATGGGCCATTTGAAGTGCTTGAAAGAATAGGGCCAGTTGCATATAGACTTGCATTGCCTGCTAGCACTAGAGCTCATAATGTTTTTCATGTTTCTTTGCTTAATAAATATATACATGATCCTAACCATGTAATAAATTGGGATGTGATTCAAGTGGAACCAGATGGAGAGTTCCAAATTGAGCCTATGCGCATCCTCGCCAGGAAGGTCACAATGCTCCGGAACTGAGCAATAGAATAGTTGAATGTGCAATGGGAGCACTATAGTCCTAAAGAAGCTACGTGGGAGCTGGAGGATGCCATGTGACTGGAACATCCATTTTTGTTCGAATCTGCGGATTGCTGAGGGTAGTACCAGCAAGCATTTTTGTTCAATGTTGTAAAGCACCGATGACAATGCTGTTGAAGGGGGAGGGGAATGTAACACCCCAGTTTTGACCCCGGTTTCATTTAAATAAAAGGATGTAAATAATCATGGTGTGCAGCTAGGAAAAATCCCACCATTGATTTAGTGTTATGTTTCGGCAATTAAAGTTGGGCCAATGGTATTTTGTTTTATGATAGTTGAACATTAACAGCTGAACATTATTTTAAAATTGCAATTTTAACTAAAAACCCAAAGCTGACTATGGAAATGCAACTAAATGAGATGGGGGCATGATTTTTCCTAAGGATGAGGGAGTGGGGGATTGGAAGAGTGGGGAAATTCAAATTGGGTAGAGCCCCACTTTGGGAAAAAATTTCTTTGAATTTATTGGGCAAGAAAACACCAAAAACGACCACCTTTCCCTCATGCGGAAGCATTTCCTCTTCCCTCATGAATTGGTTTGAAAAAAACGTTTTTGGAAAACCAATTGAGCATTCACATAGCAGCAATCAAGCAAAAACGATTATGAGTTTGAACGCTTCACGATTTTCCCCTGTCCGCCAATTTGTTCCTTCACGTTTTTGGTTTTCCTCTGTGGATTTTTTTCCTTCATGTTTTCTCCTGTTATCTAGTTGTTTTCTTGAACATGATTTCCCTAAATCCGATTTTGTGTCTTTGATTTGAAAGACCGACAACATTTTCGTTTGGTAATTTATTTTTGCAGTAGTCATTTTGGCTCTAGCAATGTTCAGACATTCATAAATTTCTATGTGTGTATGTAATCCTTGGTGTCTACTACATTTTGATAAATCCCAGGACTAAGATATTTGCGTGTGCATCCATGTTTGGCATTTGAATTAACTGAAAGAATGGAAATAGAGTCTAGACTTGCTTGATAAACCTAGTATGTGAAAGAATCTCACAGACCAATCTAGAAGGTTGGTTTTTTTCTTTGCATGCCCTGAATAGCACTGGAAGGGAAGGCATGGCCTGAGGGACTATGTAGCAGAGAAAGGAATGATTCCTTTTGTTGGGTGTGCAATTGTTTAGAAATCGGGATAGATCTAGTGTGGGTGTTCTTATATCTGGATTGAGCTCACTATCTTAGTAGTTTGTCTTTCCACCTCCTTGGCAGCATGATAAACCCAACTGGAAGGATGGCTTGGCTGGTAGCCTGATAAACCCATCTGTTGGCTTGGTTATGTTTCGTGTGAATTTGGCTAAGTGTAAGCCACTTCCTATGTAAGTCTGATAAACCCAACTGTGTTGTCTTGATTGAGTTTTATTTTATCCTGGGATATCGGTGAAGTCTTCTAGTGTTCCTGATTCCCTGGGGAAGATCATGCCCAGCTCAGGGGTGGCTGTGTTGCTGAGAGATTAATGAGCACACTGGCATATGGTTGGGTGGAACGTTGCAACGACATAGCTGGTTGTGGGATGAGTTTATTTCAAAGATAAGTATTCTGGTGTATTTAAGTTTTGCAACTGTATTAGCTTATGAATTATTATGAAATTATCATGAACATGTTGAATGCATGAATGTGTTGAATTGAATGAATGATTTTTCTTCCGCTGTATATATCATGTACATTCCATTATGCATATGTTTATACTTATGAATGTTTTGTTTCAAAGCAATTTTCATATTATGTTCATGGGGGCTTAGATTTCCTGGGTTGTTAGATGTTAGTCACATCCTCTCCGTCAAGTAAGGGTTGGGGACGTGACAGATGTCGTGGCTGCAACAGGTACACATGTTGATTTATTAACTATTGCTAATGCATTAGCTAGGTACATTTCTTATGTGTATGTGTTTTTTTGTCTTTTTTCATCTCATGCTATTATTTCAATTTGGCTACTTAATATAGAATCTTTCATGTAGGATTATGTAGATTCACTTAAAATTGTATCCATGCATACATAATTGGTCAAACACATTTTTTAGCTTGATTAGTATTTGTTGTTCATATTTTTCATCCTCCATTGGCATTTCTATAGGTCCTTAATATTTGATTATAGTAAATGATATTCCAACAAAAGCAGGGGTCTTCCATTTCCTAAAAAAATGTAAATATTCCACTAGTTTCATAATTCATTCAACAATGTTTGCAAGAGAAAGCAATGCAAGCAACACTGTAAAAAACATTGGATATAGTTGCAAGATGGACACAACCAACAAAGCAATTAGATAGACAATCCCTCTTCAAGAGGGTCATTCTCCTAATACAATACACAAAAAAATACTTCTTGATGATTATGGAGGGTTTATCCTCTCTTGTTTATAGTAAAAGAGTTACTAAACCATTAGTAATTACATGTGGGATTTGTCAAATAAACGTAGGAGGGTTCATAACATGTAATATCACTTGTTTCTTAATAAATCAAACATCCTACAATTTTTCAACTATGAAGTAGTTGAAGAAGAGATTTCCATAAGTAAACTTAGAATTTTAGGGATATTATTTTTAGGGATCTTATCATTAATCAATATTAGTTTCCCGGTCTATTTTTCTAGGCTTAACGAGGCTCAAGTAGAGATAACAGGACATTGGTTGAAACATAAAATTAATTAAGAACATTCATTTAGTTTTTGTTCATGTAGCATCACTGTTTCAAGCTTATGTAATTGCTAGTGTCTCATTGGGTGTTGTTGTTATAGTAATATGAAGTAAAGTCCTTCTAAAATAAATCAACATCTTTCTAATAAAATAAGCTCAACTTAGAAAGAGAAACAATCATTAATATTTGCATACCTTAATAGAAATTTTCCATGTTGTATTTTGTGTGCCATTTTTTGTTTGTTTCTACTTAACATTGAGCATTACTCGGGAAAGCAATTTTTAGAAAAGGTTGATACTACGTACTTATCCAATGTCACTGTATGTAGAATATGTCAATATGTTCTATTGTTGTCTCATAATACTATGTCTTCACAAATGACAAGGAAATAATCATATCTGCAAAATGCCCATTGATGATTTGTCTTTCCTGGACTTGAAGTGGAATTTTCCTGAACATAGTTACTCCAAAGAAAATAGCTAAGGGTATATATTTCCATATAGAGAGAGTTGTCACTAGTCGACAACTTTGTTTGAAATACTGGCACAACCAATATTTTAAGATCATCATTTTACAGCATTGCTAGTTTAGGAATGTTTCCCCAATTGTAAAGTGTGTCTCTGTGACAAGCAGAAGAATGGTCAAACCGTAGGGCCTTTAACACAAAAAGAAGAAATGGATATTTGACATGATTATAAGATTTTCAAAATCAATTTTAAGAGATAAAGGTTTCTTGGTGCAAAACTCTGACCCAATCCATGCCTTCTTTAAAACTATTAGAGTATCAATAACATACCTCTTGTTGATAAAACATACATCATGGATTTTCCATCAAACTTTATTTATGTGTTCATTGTACCATAACAAAGTTGTTTTCTTTTTTAAAATTGTGAAAGATTTCCTCTGGATTCTATAGGACTTTCTAATTGTTTTAAATGTCTACTGGGAAAAGACAATTTTGAAAGTATTTTGTTATCTACATAGAGACAAGATATTTAGTAGAGTGGAGTTTCTATTGATTATGGATTGGATTGTACAATTTCATGATTATATTTTATAATACTTCCACAAAACAAAACAATATACTTTCTTGTTTGGATAAATTCAAGTTGATTCTTACCTTTGATATTGTTTATGAGCTTGGAATTATACCCACAAGTTCTATTCAACTATATTAGATGAATTCATTTGATGCGGCTGTCAATTTTTTATTGCTTGGGATAGTATTCTGTTGAATTTCCAAATGTGATGATTTGGATGTAGATCCACACTAGTTCTTGATCAAAAAAAGTTTTATATGCTAACAATGTTTTATCTTCAGGAAAATATGAAGACTAAACACCCACAAATTTTATATGAATCTCTACTTTATAGGGTCCTACAAGAAGAAAGTAAGAAAATATTGACCTTTATTCACATTTTCTTTATAGAGTCTGGCAATCAGGAAGTAAGAAATTTCCTAATAGAAAGAAGTAAGAAAATATTGATCTTTACTCATGTTTTACTAAATGCAAATACTTAAAGGTTGTTTCAAATGAGCTTACTTTATTTGGTTCTTTTGTAGAGGGAATTGCAAATATAAGATAGTTTGGTGTTGAAAGAAACTATAATGCCCTTTTGATGGACTTATTAGGGCCTATCCTTGAGGATCTTTTTAATTTTTGTGGTCAGAATTTTTCCCTTAAGACTGTTCTCATGCTTCTAGATTAGATGGTATGAGTTCTGAGTGCATGGCTTGATGTAACTCATCAAATTTTGTTCTCAACAACGTTTTTGTGGGAATTCACAATTCTAATGGGTACATTATATTTTGCAGTTGAAAAAGGTTGAGTACATTCATTCAAAAAAAATTCTTCACAGGGATATCAAACCTAGAAGTTTTCTCATGGCACTTCGGAAGAGAAAAAATCAGGTAGAGTGATTGTTCTATGTAAGAAATGGAACCATGTGCTTTTTCTAGTTGTTGTATGTATGTGATGAGATAGTTATGTATGTTAGATTTTTGTAGTAGTATAACCATGATCAGTAAAAGAATGACAAAGAACATAAAAAAAAATCAATGTGAAGCTCATTTAACCATGATCATGATCTATCAGCTCCCAACCATAGACAAAAACTGTTTTTCTCCCCCAAGATCACACCTTCAAATAGAGATTAATGTACATCTAGATAGTAGTAGCACAAACCCCAAGAAAATATAAGAGAAACTTCTTCTAGAGAGAACTTGCCTTATTGCAATGTGTCGAAATGAGGAAGGTACCCTTCTATTTATACATTATGGAGTTCTTTTTCTAACTAGATCGACTTGATTGTTTAACTAGGGCCAAATTTTGATATGTGATAATAAAATACATTTTATTATATTTATTTATTTATATATTGTGTGAGGATTCCTATTGGCCCTGGGAAAATATAGGCAAAATTCGGCCAGAATTCTACTCGAGAATATGAAGATTTCGGTCGCACAACAAAATAGTCTACGATAGAGGTAGTGAAGTTGCGACTAAGAAAAAAGCAGCGATGCAAGATTCCACAACATAAGATAAGTTGCGACGAGAGAAACCACAATGAAAGGAACCATGACAAAAGAAGAGTACAACGGTTGAAATGGACAGCTTGATGATCATGGGTAAGAAGTCAGTTAGAATAATGCATGCTTTGGGAATAAAGAATCTTTGTATTTTTGGACTAATACTGCCTACTATAACTGTAACTGAATGTACGAGAATATGAATGACAGCTTGTTGGATAACATAATAGAGTCGGTTGATTACGACATGTAAGATCTTATAAAAGAGAGAACCCAAGCTCTGTGCAGGTTGGTCTCTCTTGCTCCTGTTCTAGTTGTTGAAGAGTAGTAGAGTTGTACAAAAGAGATTCGATCCAGAATGTGTGTGGATCGACAGTGGAGTGAAGGAGAGGACACTTCATAGATCAAAGAATAGAGAGCATGAGAGGAGAGAAGCCTGTATAGATTGTAGAGTATATCTATAAAATATTTTTCAAGTTGAGTGCGCAGATGAAAGGTGCCATATATTTCTCATGTCAGATGAAGAGTTCCTTTGTGGTTTTTCCCAAATGGGTTTCCATGTTAAATGTTGTCTCTATGTGTATTTGATGAGTATGATTATGTCAAATGAATGTATGTTGTGAAAAAATAGTTCTGAATAGATTGACTAGCATTTCTTTATGAATGAGTTCTTAGATGCATGTGTCGCATTGTTGATAGATAGAATCTATGCTAAATATTTATATTACTATTGTAAATATTTCGACAGAAAAGTAGAGTAATATCTTGAATGAATACAATAAGAAAAGAAATATAACCTCTGACTTTAGCCGAGCGAGTTGGTAAGGTTCCATGAGAGGATAAATTCCCACCTAACTATAGAAACATGGTTTTGGTAGATACCCATAGAGATATCTTGAGTGAGACTACATCTACATTGCAGGTGTTTTCGACTAAGCCGTACTCTGTCGGGTTGATATCTTGTCCTTTGTTGATGGATGATTAAGGGTCTGAACCTAGGTCGAAGGGAGGAAACACCAACAAATGGTTTCTTTTGTCGAGACCATGAAACATTTTGGTGGGATATGTTTTGGCACCCAACAAAACTAGAAATTCAAGAGTGAGTAGAGTTTAAAGAATTAGATTTTGCAAGAGAAGAAAGTGAAGGATCACGATTGAACCCAACATAGTGGTTGGAGTGGTACATTTATACATATATTCATGAGATATTCTTCTGTGATTTTCCTGTTTTGATAGATGAGTGGTTGTTGAAGCTAACAACCCAGTGCAAAAAATCTCAAGAAAGAGAACCGATAGAGTGGGATCCTCAACTGATTCAGCGGTTGAGGAGTATTAACAACCCTATATATAGGGATATCGATTTCTGGGTAGAGATTATTTTGGAGGGATACATCACTGAGTTTGTTGTCGAAACAATAACATCAATAGTGAGGCAGAAAGAAAATTTTTCCAAGGACCTAGAGGAAGATACCTGACATCTTTAATAATTTGGATAAAGATGCTTGTTTGTGAAAAAGGGATCCTGAGAATGGAGTCTGGCGAGTGGAAAACTATGGGTGGATACATGGGATATGTCGCAAGAGAATTGCGAGAAAAATGGAGAAAATTAAGTTGAGATGTGACCTAGTGATAGTGGGACTGAACTAGAAGGTGGATGTCTAAGAAGTGGAAGAATATTTCGATCAGGAAAGAGGAGAAGGACTGTGACTAGAAGAGGAAGTTGCAGTACGACTAGAGGAGAAGACTACGCATTGATGTTTCAATTTGACATAGGTTCTTGCGACGAGGAAGAGTAATACCACCCTATATCTAAAATAGAATCAGAAGAAGAAGAATCCATGGATCCAAAGTATGAGTACGACAAACCCACAACCCCGCGTACGTATTTGGAGGTAAGATCCAAAAACTCATCTCATAGTGGGTTTTTCATTACAAGTAATAATAATTGTGGGAATAACATACAAGAGAGTCCCACTAGCCAATTTTTTTCTCCAACAGTACCAAGGACCAATATAATGGCTGGGAATGATATTAAGTTATCGATATTCAATGGAAATGGGTCAGAAGACCCAAAACAACATTGCTTTTTATGTGAATCCATGTGGACCATGCGACAGGTCCAATATTAGTCCATAAAGAAGGCTCAAATGAACACAACCCTTAGGGGTCATGCGTTGTATTGGTATATAAATTTCTCTATGGTTCCCACAGGAGTCACACATTAAAAACTCGACCAAATTTGAGGGGGACTAATAGATGAATTCACAAATCCTAAATCTAAATATCAGTGTATTACAAATATTAAAGAGATAAGCAATTATCTATGGAGTTTGTGTGGGACTTCGACCAAATATTTAAGAGTTGATGGCTAAAGTGATATTCCATATGTTGGACGTACAACACAAGGAATGGTTCATTGCAGCATTGTTACCACATATCCAGATTCCCTTGATGCAACAAAATATTTTGTCACTGACTAAAGCTCTAGAGTTGGCCATGAAGCTAGAATCCTCACCTGTAGGAGAGACTGCTAGAGGGATGATGCAAATTCACTTGCATATAGCCAACCTTACACTGCAACTTTAGGACATTAAAAAGGGGAGATATATCCAAGAATAAATGTGGTGTACCAGATGCAGAACAAAGGGACACCATAAGGATAATTGCTCGACAGTCATGAATTATGTCGCATCGAGAGCACCAAACCCGATAAATACAAAGGGGATTCCTTAGTGTAGAATATGGCAGACTAGAGGCCATCAGTCATAAGAGTGTGTGTACTTACATAATATTGTAAGTGCATCAACTAGTTTATATTGTAAATTTTACAAATCAGTAGGCCCTGATGAGAAGGACTGCATAGCATTTTAGATACTGCAAGAGAAAACATTGGACACCTATTTAATGAAAAACAAAGAGCAGATGAAAGTTTAGCGGGCTCAATATCAACACCCACAAGCTTAGTATCCTCAGCCCCAGTATCCATAGAATCAATACCCACAACAACAATACCCTCAACCTAGAGGGGTTGAAATTTTAGAGGTCTAGAACAAGGAGGAGGATTTGGTTGTGGAAGAGGCCAAATTATATGTTATAATTGTGGGAAACCATGACATTTTGTTAGGGACTGTGTGAGTCCTAAAAATACATGTTTTTATTGTAAATATTTTGATCATAATGTCGAAAAATGTGCGCAATTGATTGTGAAGTGGCAGGATAGAAATGCGGGAAATCCAAACCCTCTGCAAAATCCCAACCTGAACCCCAATCAGAATATCTAGAAGATCTCTGTTGAGCCGAGGGAACCACATATTATTGTCATAACAAGAGGAGGTGTTGGGACTAGAGCATACCAAGAATCACAACATGGACAACCGCATGTGTGAATGGAAGCAAAAAATAAAATTTCGTTCGATGTACAAAAATAAAAGGAATTATTCTTGGACAGGCGACCAGAATACGTCAACAAGAATCAAGCATCGACATTTGCTGCTCCACTACCTAGAATACCAATAGTGCAAATGCTTGAGAGGTTTGACCAGTTGTTCCGAAAGAAACCAACGAGAAACGTTAGTAACCTTAAATAATTTTTTAAAATTTTCTTATCATTGATACAAGATAAAGATGTTCTTTCAGAATCGACAACTCTAATAGAAGAAACTCAAGAAGAGGTGCAACTAGACATAAGGGTTAACCATGTGGTAAAAAGGTTAAAGATTGGTCGCGAGTTAAGGATGACTACCTAGATAGGATAATGAGATATGGACTATATTATTCTAGATTTGGGATCTGATGTCAATATTATAACAAGACAAACATGGTGTTAACACTAAATTTATTTTTGTCTGAATTGCTCCTATTGCCCTCAAAATTTCAAGTTCTCATGGGTGATTGAGTTGGTTTCCGAAGTTTTCTCATTAAGCTATTACCAGGTTGGCAAAGAAGAGGAGTTAAAGGAATTTTAGAAATAATTTTCACAAATGGAGCAAAAAGATTTATTAATTTTTGAATGAAACCTTAAAAAATGGGTTTTATAAAGATTTTATTTATATTCAAAAATTAATAATTTTGAATATTTCTCCAAATTCAAATGCCTCCTTTTATTTACCAAGCCAAATATTAAATAAAGGTTTTGCGCACTAAATATGATTTATTACCTTTCTTAAGGTATAATCAAAACATTAGCGCATAAAATAATCCTATGGCTAATGTAAAAAGGTAAATTAAATCAACAGGTAATATCATTTCCGGAGGGTGAAAGTGCAAGTTGATTAAAACAAAAGGGCTCAGCGGAATTCATTTCATGGTGCTTGATCCAACGGTGGAAGATTAAAAGGAAATGGATCAACGGCGGATGGCAATTCCGGAATTGAAACCTGCACGGTAGATAAGACCCAAGTGCTCAGCGGAATGCATATGTGCAAAGTTGATCCGACGGTTAAAAATTAAAGTGAAAAGTAATCAACGGCTGAAAATAATTCCGGAGCCCAAAGTTGCGCGTTGATTAAAACCAAAGTGCTCAGCGGAATGCATATGTGCAAAGCTCATCCGACGGTTAAAAAATAAAGTGAAAAGTAAATCAACGGTTATTACAAATTCCGGAGATCAAAATTGCACGAGGGTTAAAGTCAGAGAGCCCAACGGAATTCATTTCATACTGCTTGATCCAACGGTGGAAAGTTAAAGGCTGATCGCATCTACAGCTGTGAGAGATTCCGGAGCATGAAGTTGCACGGTGGTTAAAAGCAGGAAGCCTGGCGGAATGAGTAACGTGGCACTTGATCCTACGGTTGAAAACTAAAGGTAATTAGATCAAGGGTCACAAATAAATCCGGAACAATAAGGTGCGTGAAAGATAATTTGAAAAGGTGGCTCCGGAATACATTGTTTATAAATAAATTTTACTTGGTATTTTAAGAAATAATTTCATTTGCTGCGCGCGTTGAAGGGAGTGACAGTCCTCCATGCTCCCAAACTCAAAATGTTACCTGTTTTTAATCACACGGAAAATGGCGGAGATGAAGAGAGTCAGTTGCAAATTAATTTTTATAAAATGAGAGAAGGGAAGCCACCATTCAATAATACAGAAGCAAATCAGCCCAGAAGAGTTGCAGAAATATTTACAGTGAGAGCATTCATGAAGTTAAACAGTTCAAAGTTTAGAAGCAACGTAGCATATTTTTCTGAAAAATGACTGTTTTAGTCATTTTATTCAACGAATTGTTTACAGCAAACAAAGAAGAAATTTTAGAAAATGAAAGAATTTTTTCATAATAACATCTTTATCTACAATAACCTCTCTCAGTTTTTACTTAGGTGATACAGATTGGGAGCAGAAAAGTCATCTTCAGAGGGAAACTATTCAGATTTCGAAATGACTGTTCTAGTCATCCAACAAAAATAATTGTTTAAAGAAAATGAAGATGTATTTTGAGAAACTGGGAGAGGCTTTTCTTCACAACGTACATATATATAAAAACCTCTTTCAGTTTTTACACAGGTGCTACATTTCAGCAGCAACAAAACCAGTTGTACAGGCCAGTTTTCAGGTTTTCCAAAGGACTATTTCAGCCATCAACTTCAAAGCATTGTTTTGGACAAATGGAATTTAGTTTGACAAAACTGGGAGAGGTTTGTATTCCTAATAGGACTATGATAAAAATCCTCCTTCATTTTTTACACAGTAATCACATGCTGGGATATTTTTAAATATATTTACAGGTCATTTTTCCAGAAATATACAATTTTATTATATGAGTCATCAGCTTCAAAGGAATATTTCGAGGATATTGAAATGATTTTGGAGAAATGAAGACGTGGGTTTTGTTGGAAACATGTCCAATTATAAAAACCTCTCCCAGATTCCATACAGCTGTCACCATGTTAGATATGCAGGAGAAACTTTGTTGTAATTATTTCTATTTCTAGAATTAGGGTTAGGTTTTGAATTCTAAAGTTAGGTCAAGACTTTTCTTATATAAAGGGGAATGTAATTGATTTTGGGGGGAGGATTTTCAAGAGCGGGAGGCTCTACATTGTAATGGCTTCATGTTTTCAGTAAATGAATGAAATTTGCAGAGGAGGAATGTAAAATCTTTTCATGTCAGAGATTCTTGTGCCATCTTTTCTTCAGTAAGTGATTTCTTTATGTGATTGTTTATCCTGTTTCCCACTCCATTTTGTATTTGCTTTCATGCTTGAGCATTATTTTTATGGTCTGGAATTCATCATGCATGCTCTAGGTCCATTGTTCAAGCATTTTCAAAATATTTGCTTCTAAAGTCTTGCAGAATTCACCCTAGAGGTGCTCTGTTTGATGGGATGTCTCCCTTTGTCCACTAATCAACCTGCTAATACCTCAAGACTGAGTAAATGGTGCCTACCTTGCCTCTGATCATAAACTTTCAAAACCTTACCTCTTGCAACCTATTTCAGATCTGATTCTTGACTCCATTGCCCAATGGTCTCCTCCATGACCATCCTACCAAGTCTTTTAAAACAAACTTGTCATATTTGTCCCATCAGAAATCTGACCTTCTGAGTGTCTTTGATTGAATATCTTGAGTATAAAAACTTTGTAAATAGTGAGAGATCCCTCTCTGATTGTATTAGGTCAGAAATACATTCTAAAGTGGTTTTTGCTGTTACCTCGGGATCTACCTTCTCACAACCTGGGTACATTCCGAGTGCTAAAAAACTGGCGCTGTTGCCGGGGAACGAAGGTTCAAATCTTCCCTGGGTATAAACGACATACTTTCAGATTTGATTGTTGATGGTGAACAATAGTCATATATCAGCAAGGTTGTGCATCTTTCACCTGTCGACTCCATCTTTGAAGAATCCAGTGTTCAGAATTCCTATGGCGACTCCACTGTCAAAGGATTGTAAATTTTGAAGAGTTGATTCAGTATATTCATTTGTCAGGATGAGTTCTTCATCTGCAAGGTATGCTCCTATGAATCATGCTCACATTCCTGGTTTTCCAAATCGAATACCTAAAGTAGATTGGCAAACAGGTCTTCCAAAGTAAAAAGATCAAAATAATGATGATGCTGCCCTTCATTTGGTTAGATTTCATATGCATATACATAAGCTGGGAGTTAAATTGCATGAGGACTCTTTAATGAAAATGTTCATGGCTACTTTAGAAGGAGATGCAAGATCATGGTATGAAGGGTTACCATCAGAAAGTTTATCTTCCCTTACTGATTTTCATACAGTATTTCATGAACATTACCAAAACCAATACCCCTCCTTGTTGCTGGTTCAAGATTGTTGTATGCATGCTAAAGGTTTCATTGAAGATTTGGAAAGATTGTATAGTGATGATGAGTTAGTGGATGAAGAGTTTTTAGAAATTTTATATGAGAACCCATTTCAGAAAAAAGAAACACAAATTAGTTGTCTTCACATTCAAGAAAAATCTTAGCAATTAACAATTTCTTCCTCCACTGAAAAAGACATGAGCCAAAACTCTGATTCAAACAGCTACATTTCTTTTGTTGAAGTAGATGATAATTTGCAGCAGTCTTGTCATTCTTTGTGTGACCAAGAAGGAAGTTGGGATGGTCAATCAAACCCTTCTTCATATTATTCAACTTCTGAAGTTTTGTTTCAAGATGAGGCTGCTTATTCCCAATCAGAAAATTCCTTTTTGCAGCGGCAATTTCCTCTAAATTCTAATGCTTCTGTGGGTGATTACAAAAAGAATTCCAATTTTCAGTCTTACAGTCCCTCCACATATTTATTTTCTGAAAATACAATTAAAGAGAAATCACCCCTTGGATTAGAATTGGAAAAAAGATATGAGCATGAAGATGATCAGACTATTGATGTGAAAGAAGACAGTTATACTCTTGATGGTTTTTCTGATGATTGTGATCAGCTTGTTGAAAATTATGTTAGTGATGGCTTTAAAGAAAATTTTAGCCTACTTATATATGATGAAACTGAAGAGCAATCATGCCATCAATCTCAATATGTGAAAGAACCAGAAATGTGCAATAAACAAAGGGATCACAAAGAAGGAGATGAGGACTCTCAATGGGATGTTTCTTTAAATCTTTCCAATTCAGAAACATTTTGTCAAGAATACATCTTTCTGCTTAATCTTGTTGAAGCACAAAATGATATTCCTCTTGAAATGCTTGAGAATAATGGAGTTGTAAACGTAGAAATATCAAATGAAGTTGCTGATATATCATTGAAAGACAACCATGAGAATTCCTTTCAAAGCTATTCTAAAGATCTGTTTGACAGTGTGCAAGAGGAGTTACTTTTTGGACAGCCTTGTCATGACAAACAAGTGATTGAGTATTTTGAAATTTGTCATGTTTTTTATGTTCCAGTATCAGAGTACATGGATAAATATTTTAGATGGAGTAGTTGGTTATATGTTTGCAGCAAAGGACAAATTTTTCATCTATTTTGTTCTTATGTTCTAATTTCGATCAAGCCTGAGGAAGAAATGGAATTATTGGATAAATTGCTTGATTGGCTTCATTGGAAGTCAGATTTTGCTTGATTGGGCATTTGTGCTTAGTTAAGTAGGATAGGTAGACATGAATAAGCTCGACATGGCGAGCATTTCTTTCAGCAGTTTTCAGTTTGGTTTCAGTTTCAAGTGCAGTTTAGTTACAGGTTACAGGTTGACAGAGTGGGATTTGTTTGCAAAATGGTTTCAGTTGATGGTTCAGTTCAAAATAGGTTGAGGATTTCAGAGAAAGATTGAGAGAAACCCAATGGATTTGGCACCTGGTCTACGTGGTTCTTTGCTACCTCGCAGGGAGGATAGCATCCCTAGTTGGAGCCAGTTGTTAACACTAAATTTATTTTTGTCTGAATTGCTCCTATTGCCCTCAAAATTTCAAGTTCTCATGGGTGATTGAGTTGGTTTCCGAAGTTTTCTCATTAAGCTATTACCAGGTTGGCAAAGAAGAGGAGTTAAAGGAATTTTAGAAATAATTTTCACAAATGGAGCAAAAAGATTTATTAATTTTTGAATGAAACCTTAAAAAATGGGTTTTATAAAGATTTTATGTATATTCAAAAATTAATAATTTTGAATATTTCTCCAAATTCAAATGCCGCCTTTTATTTACCAAGCCAAAGATTAAATAAAGGTTTTGTGCGCTAAATATGATTTATTACCTTTCTTAAGGTATAATCAAAGCATTAGCGCATAAAATAATCCTATGGCTAATGTAAAAAGGTAAATTAAATCAACGAGTAATATCATTTCCGGAGGGTGAAAGTGCGAGTTGATTAAAACAAAAGGGCTCAGCGGAATTCATTTCATGGTGCTTGATCCAACGGTGGAAGATTAAAAGGAAATGGATCAACGGCGGATGGCAATTCCGGAATTGAAACCTGCACGGGAGATAAGACCCAAGTGCTCAGCGGAATGCATATGTGCAAAGCTGATCCGACGGTTAAAAATTAAAGTGAAAAGTAATCAATGGCTGAAAATAATTCCGGAGCCCAAAGTTGCGCGTTGATTAAAACCAAAGTGCTCAGCGGAATGCATATGTGCAAAGCTCATCCGACGGTTAAAAAATAAAGTGAAAAGTAAATCAACGGTTATTACAAATTTCGAAGATCAAAACTGCACGAGGGTTAAAGTCAGAGAGCCCAACGGAATTCAT
The DNA here is from genome assembly GCA_001517045.1 of Pseudotsuga menziesii. Classification (NCBI taxonomy): domain Eukaryota; kingdom Viridiplantae; phylum Streptophyta; class Pinopsida; order Pinales; family Pinaceae; genus Pseudotsuga; species Pseudotsuga menziesii. The sequence goes on from LPNX010650674.1 coordinate 138,665, forward strand.
TTCATACTGCTTGATCCAACGGTGGAAAGTTAAAGGCTGATCGCATCTACGACTGTGAGAGATTCCGGAGCATGAAGTTGCATGGTGGTTAAAAGCAGGAAGCCTGGCGGAATGAGTAACGTGGCACTTGATCCTACGGTTGAAAACTAAAGGTAATTAGATCAAGGGTCACAAATAAATCCGGAACAATAAGGTGCGTGAAAGATAATTTGAAAAGGTGGCTCCGGAATACATTGTTTATAAATAAATTTTACTTGGTATTTTAAGAAATAATTTCATTTGCTGTGCGCGTTGAAGGGAGTGACAGTCCTCCATGCTCCCAAACTCAAAATGTTACCTGTTTTCAATCACATGGAAAATGGCGGAGATGAAGAGAGTCAGTTGCAAATTAATTTTTATAAAATGAGAGAAGGGAAGCCACCATTCAATAATGCAGAAGAAAATCAGCCCAGAAGAGTTGCAGAAATATTTACAGTGAGAGCATTCATGAAGTTAAACAGTTCAAAGTTTAGAAGCAACGCAGCATATTTTTCTGAAAAATGACTGTTTTAGTCATTTTATTCAACGAATTGTTTACAGCAAACAAAGAAGAAATTTCAGAAAATGAAAGAGGTTTTTCATAATAACATCGTTATCTACAATAACCTCTCTCAATTTTTACTCAGGTGATACAGATTGGGAGCAGAAAAGTCATCTTCAGAGGGAAACTATTCAGATTTCGAAATGACTGTTCTAGTCATCCAACAAAAATAATTGTTTAGAGAAAATGAAGATGTATTTTGAGAAACTGGGAGAGGCTTTTCTTCACAACGTACATATCTATAAAAAACTCTTTCAATTTTTACACAGGTGCTACAGTTCAGCAGCAACAAAATCAGTTGTACAGGCCAGTTTTGAGGTTTTCCAAAGGACTATTTCAGCCATCAACTTCAAAGCATTGTTGTGGACAAATGGAATTTAGTTTCACAAAACTGGGAGAGGTTTGTATTCCTAACAGGACTATGACAAAAATCCTCCTTCCGTTTTTACACAGTAATCACATGCTGGGATATTTTTAAATATCTTTACAGGTCATTTTTCCAGAAATATACAATTTTATTATATGAGTCATCAGCTTCAAAGGAATATTTCGAGGATATTGAAATGATTTTGTAGAAATGAAGACGTGGGTTTTGTTGGAAACATGTCCAATTATAAAAACCTCTCCCTGATTCCATACAGTTGTCACCATGTTAGATATGCAGGAGAAACTTTGTTGTAATTATTTCTATTTCTAGAATTAGGGTTAGGTTTTGAATTCTAAAGTTAGGTCAAGACTTTTCTTATATAAAGGGGAATGTAATTGATTTTGGGGGGAGGATTTTCAAGAGCAGGAGGCTCTACATTGTAATGGCTTCATGTTTTCAGTAAATGAATGAAATTTGCAGAGGAGGAATGTAAAATCTTTTCATGTCAGAGATTCTTGTGCCATCTTTTCTTCAGTAAGTGATTTCTTTATGTGATTGTTTATCCTGTTTCCCACTCCATTTTGTATTTGATTTCATGCTTGAGCATTAGTTTTTATGGTCTGGAATTCATCATGCATGCTCTAGGTCCGTTGTTCAAGCATTTTCAAAATATTTTCTTCTAAAGTCTTGCAGAATTCACCCTAGAGGTGCTCTGTTTGATGGGATGTCTCCCTTTGTCCACTAATCAACCTGCTAATACCTCAAGACTGAGGAAATTGTGCCTACCTTGCCTCTGATCATAAACTTTCAAAACCTTACCTCTTGCAACCTATTTCAGATCTGATTCTTGACTCCATTGCCCAATGGTCTCCTCCATGACCATCCTACCAAGTCTTTTAAAACAAACTTGTCATATTTGTCCCATCAGAAATATGACCTTCTGAGTGTCTTTGATTGAATATCTTGAGTATAAAAACTTTGTAAATAGTGAGAGATCCCTCTCTGATTGTATTAGGTCAGAAATATATTCTAAAGTGGTTTTTGCTGTTACCTTGGGATCTACCTTCTCACAACCTGGGTACATTCTGAGTGCTAACACATGGAAAAGCATGGGGAAACCGCAACTTGAGTGGTATCCTATCAAGCTCAGATTAGCAAATCAGTCGAAAGTCCTACTTATCGATCGAATGACTCAAGTACCCGTCAAGGTAGAAGGTATGAGAACGTTTCTAAATTTGAAGTAATAGACATTGTTGATGACACAAATCTGTATCATGCGCTTTTGGGGATCGACTAAGCGATTGATAATCATACCATCATCAATTTTAAGAAAATTATCTTAACATTTGAAGATTTGGAGCTAAGGGTGGTTGCACCAGTTGATCCACTAGAAGTTTACATATATGCCGAGCCATTAAATAGTGAAGGACAAGGCGATTATCTATACCGTATTTATAACATCATGTCTGTAAGGGATGATTATGTCAATCCAATTTTTGGCAAAAAGCTTCATTGGCCGAGTATTAGTTCCTGTACATCAGATTCCGGTGAATCATTGGAAAAATGGCAGAATGAGATGCATCAAATATCCATGAGAAGGTGCACAATAAATACACGATCTATGCGACGGGTAGGAATCGAGGTAAGTGATCTACCCACATATGAAGGTTTACCTAACCTTTCATATTTTCTGACATAATTTGAATAAAAAGTTACAGAACCTCAGCGCTTGTCCACCCCTGACTTTCCACTGAAATCTACACCCGCTAGATGTTGGGACACACATAAAGAATCTATCTTAGAATGGCCATAATGTCTAAGGTTGATGGAGATACAATTTAGAGAAGAGATCAGCTATACTAGACAAAAGTATACAGGATTGACCAGTCCTATTGATCATATTGAGTATTGTCGTGCGACATGGGGAAACATGTCTGAAACATGAATCATTCCATCAGTTCATACACACATTAGACATGATACCAATGAACTAGTATAGATCAATTGAACTGAAACGAGGGACTATTGACTGAGATGAACTAGATACTAGTTTCACATGCACATTTGAGTTTATCGATGATAATCCTTCTATTGATGCTGCATTGCAAGTAATCAAGTCAAATATATTTGAAGATATCCTTGTGGCAATGAAAAACTTCAATCAAAGCAGCGTAAAAATCCAGCACTGGATGGAGTGCTATAATGTTAGGGGATATCCTGATGATGATGACCCACTCGACGTAAACATTCCATAATATGAAGGTACGTGCACAGTGGAATGATTTGGTATTTCTAGTGACCAGTTTCTGAATCCCCTAAAAGTCAAGAAAGTTAACATTGGCTCCCCCGAGAATCCAAAATTTGCCAATATTGGAGATTATTGGGATGATGAGACTATGGGGAATATCACAAACCTATTGCATGATTTTTAGGATATGTTCCCAATGAATTTCTCATAAATGAAAGGGGTTGTCACAGAGCTTGGAGAAATGAAGATACCATTAAATCTCAATGCAAAACATGTCAAGCAACGACCATACCGACTAAATCCGCGGTATAAAGAAAAGGTCAAGACATAATTGGATCGAATTTTGGATTCAGGTATCATAGAACCTGTTGAATAATTTGAATGGATAAGTATGATAGTAGTGCAAGATAAGAAGTCTACTGGTGAATTCTGGATTTGCGTCGACCTAAGGAAATTGAATGATGCTTTTTTACATGACCCATTTCCAACTCCATTTACAGATGAGGTATTAGAAATTGTTGGGGGTAAAGAAGTTTATTCATTCACTGATGGGTTCTCTGGATACCATGATATTAGAATTGCAAAGGAATACTGACACAAGAAAACCTTTGCGATGGAGTGTTAGTTTTTCAACATTTAAGCTAGCATTATGATAAGATATTTTCACTAAGAGAATAACAAGCACAGCATTCACATAAGCACATCACAAGAGACAAGAGACACAAATATTTTAGGAGGGGAAACCATAAATGGAGAAAACCCCTCAACTTCCTCTAATATAGTATCACCACAAGATGTGAACCCAAAACAGTAAGATGACCTCCCAACACAACAGCAGCCTTCTGTCTTCTGTCAAGCCAAAGATTTCCTTCTCCAAAGGTGCGCCACACTTGAGAGAGCAAGAGAGCTAAGTCACAAGTGATAAATAGAGAGACACACACTCTCTATTTATATTATTCCGTTCACTTAAGTTTCCATTTCACACGTAGGCTCAACCCTAATAATTACTACTCGAGCCTACACCTTAAATAGTGTATAATAACTCAAGTGCCCCTAAACTGTGGGGACTTACCTAATGACTTGACATGACTTGATTACATTATTAATCCTCCCGATCGGAACATCGGGGCATGACCATATGACTCAAATACATAATATAAACATCCCGAAATAAACATCGGGTTACAATACATAAGATACATAGAAGAATACATTCCGAAGTTACATATACATCAACACTCCCTCTTAACTAGGAAGGTATTATTTCAACACAATTTTTCAGCACTGGTCTTCTTCTCTGCATCAACTGGAACATCTTCGTCTTTGAGTCATCTTCATCTTCAAGTCATCTTCATCTTCAAGTCATCTGGGTCTGGATCGTTCTGGATCATCATAAAATGGCATCACTGGATCTAGATCATCACTTGATCTGGATCATCTCTCTGGACAGGATCTGGATCATCACTCGATCTGGATCTCTCGGAGTCATCATAACTGGATCTGGATCATCACTCGATCTAGATCTCCACTGGTCATCATCATGTGTATACTATCTCGTCATCGGAAGTTCTACAGAGCCAGCCCTTTTTCATGCTGGATGTACCATCTACTCAGAGCTAGTCCTTTTTCATACTAGATGTGTCTTCTCAGAGCTAGTCCTTTTTCATACTAGATGAGGCATCACAGGGCTGGTCCTTTTTCATACCAGATGTGGCATCCAGACCATGGAAGGAACCTAATCCTCTCACCATGTCACTGCCCTTACATCCGACCATGGAAGGAACCTAATCCTCTCACCATGTCGGAATGGCACAATCCCATCCAACGATGGAAGACTCTCAGCTGACAACAAGGAGATATTTCTGCCCTTACATCTGTCATGGAAGGAACTAAATCCTTTAGCCATGAACAGAATGGCCCTGCCCTTACATCTGACCTGCTCGTCAGAATGGCACAATCCCATCCAAAGATGGAAGACTCTTAGCTCACAACGAGGAGATATTTCTGCCCTTACATCTGTCATGGAAGGAACTAAATCCTTTAGCCATGAATAGAATGGCCCTGCCCTTACATCTGACCTGCTCGTCAGAATGGTACAATCCCATCCAACGATGGAAGACTCTCAGCTGACAACGAGGAGAGATTTCTGCCCTTACATCTGTCATGGAAGGAACTAAATCCTTTAGCCATGAACAGAATGGCCCTGCCCTTACATCTGACCTGCTGGTCAGAATGGCACAATCCCATCCAAAGATGGAAGACTCTCAGCTCACAACGAGGAGATATTTCTGCCCTTACATCTGTCATGGAAGGAACTAAATCCTTTAGCCATGAACAGAATGGCCCTGCCCTTACATCTGACCTGCTCGTCAGAATGGCACAATCCCATCCAAAGATGGAAGACTCTCAGCTCACAACAAGGAGAGATTTCTGCCCTTACATATGTCATGGAAGGAACTAAATCCTTTAGCCATGAACAGAATGGCCCTGCCCTTACATCTGACCTGCTCATCAGAATGGTACAATCCCATCCAAAGATGGAAGACTCTCAGCTCACAACGAGGAGAGATTTCTGCCCTTACATCTGTCATGGAAGGAACTAAATCCTTTAGCCATGAACAGAATGGCCCTGCCCTTACATCTGACTTGCTCGTCAGAATGGCACAATCCCATCCAAAGATGGAAGACTCTCAGCTCACAACAAGGAGAGATTTATGCCCTTACATCTGTCATGGAAGGAACTAAATCCTTTAGCCATGAACAGAATGGCACAGCCCTTACATTTGACCCACTCGTCAGAATGGCTCTCAATCTCAGCACTCATATCTAACATGGAAGGAACTGAATCCTCTCACCATGACAAAATGGCTCAGCCCTTACATCTGAACATGGAAGGAACCTAATCCTCTCACCATGTCAGAATGGCTCTGGGTCTCATCACTATCTCTGGGAGGAAGCCTCGATCTGGAGAACACCAAGTCTCTCTCTGAAGTACTCGAACTTTAGCCTAGCCAATGGCTTCATCAACACATCAGCTATATGTTCCTTCGTCGCAACATACAGGAGTTTCACTGCTCCTCTCTGCACCATATCCCTGATATAGTGATACTTGATCTCGATATGCTTCGACTTGTCATGAAACACTGGA